>JAMKCH010044999.1:0-24193 GCA_023653785.1 Ophioderma brevispina | reverse complement strand
GTTAGATAATGACAAAAAAATTACGTTGTGACCCTAAAAGCCACCAGACCGATCTTATAGTAGCCAGGGAGCTGAGATATGGCATTCATATGCGTGGCGTCATTTTGGCGGCCATCTGGGATTTCAAAAACTCAGGGTGCTTTGCTGCAGTGGCATCATGCAGATTCTGAATCAGTAGGTCTTGAAGAGATAGAACCATCAAAACATCGTGTGGACGGTACTTCCAGGTCTAACCACAAATCTGGGTTTCGGCACTAGACTATATTTTTACGGCCTATAGGCCTATTTATCTACACTGCAAAAACTGGATTGTTTAACTTTGAACACCAGGGTGTTATTTTCACAACCCATGTACATAGGGGACTGCACATATTTGTGTTAGATTGGACACGGTTCGGTTGTTAAAGGCACTATTCAGTGATTTGCTAAATCGAAATTGTAAACATTAATTCTTAAAAACATTCTCATTTTTCATGTTGTAAACAAGTAACAGGCTCTTCTCACCAGCCTTGCAAATTATGGACAGGATAGCAACCTAATAAAGCCAAAATCGCAAATTTTAGTAATTGACTGTCAACTACGAACACTTTACACACATGTAAGACTGGAGCATCGTATCTTTGAAAAACATTGCCGTTTTCTTTCTTTTCTGTCAATTCTTCAGCTGGAAAATACACTTATGAGAATTCTACAGACTTACCTTCACATTTTTAGCTATTTCAAATTAAAATTTTATCTTTTTTTAAGTAAAAATTAAATAATGATAGTTTTATTAACACCAATTTTGGTTGGTAAAATGGATGTTATGACACGATTGGTGTTAATTGTACACCACACGTCAGTGTTAATATTTTTAACATGCATAGTGACAATTTGGGAATACATGTACTGGTAAAGACTGGAATTAATTTAACACTCTCCTGGAATCAAATAGGGGACCGCACCCTCTGGTGGTGTTAACATTTATATTTGTAAAGTCTGACATGTTAGTAGAAAATGTTTATTTTGTTATTGTTTGCTTCCAATCGACTCTGTTACTCTAACAGTTTATATGCAGATCACCAAAATGCATAGTTAATTAATATGTGCAGCCAACACAAAGCCGGTATTTAAATCCTAAATTTCAAGACCAGAAAATAACACCGACAAACTTGACACCGACTCGGTGTAAATTTAACACCCCAGCTTTTTGCAGTGTATGAGTGGGAGGTGATATCATGTCTCAAAACTATAATCAGTTATTATGGGAACTTGACTCCACAGAAGATTCATTTAATATTCTCTGTAGGCTTATGGAATTCCCTTCCTGCTCATGTAGCATCAGGACTTGCAGAGTAGCGTTTCAACAAGGGAGGGTTATCGCTATCGTTAGCGACAATCCGGCCAGCGTTATAATATATAGCTAACTGCCTCTTGACACAAAAAAATAACAGAAAAAAAACAAAAAACACGGGTCGGTGTACCTGAGAGCGTCAATGATGCATTATGGGTCAACACCATGTTGCTGTGAAAGCGTACAGCGGCAAGTGCTATACGAGGAAGTGGTGAGTTCCAAATCAGTATAATCGCTGGCCAGAATTTCTCGGCAAGCGAACGCACGACACTGTATATGCAAATTAAATCCGAAGTTATTTATGATGACACCGCATCCCGACTAATTAGAAAACGCGGTGACGTTTGTTAATAACTATTTGACTCTTACGCATATCACGGGCGCGTATTAGTTGCAATCTTGCATGTGAGAAATTCTAGCAGTGATATGTAAAAGTCTTACAAATGAGCTCGGTGGTCTCTACTGCGTACGAGTTGAAAACGTTTGTGCTGGTGACCCGCGGGAAAATATACGCATCAATCACAGCTTTACACTTCGGGTTGTCCGCATGGATCCGGGACGGTTATGTTTTTAAACGGGAGAGTTCGGATCAAAAATACGGCAGACTTTTAGTTTAGTTGCAGCTTTTTTTTCTTCAAGCTCCTTGCACGAAGAAATGTGAGGACCCAAAAAATACGAACAACAAAAATATTACGTACGAAATTATGGGGTCCAATAGTGATGTAAGCGTTAAGGTGCTAAAATGGGGAGCTGTTAGGCATATTTGTTCCAGAGCGCCCGCCCAAGGGTGGAAGTATTTTCTTGTTGAATTTTCTCTACAAAATTAATTAGATTCTTGGATTAGTTCATTTCAGGGTCTTTCTGATCACACATCTCATTTGACACTTGGAAATATCTGTAATAAGTTTTAGCCTGAAAGGATGGTGAAATGTTGATGCTCCCATGTTCATGTTCGGGTAGCGACGCTAAGTATGAGTATGTTGGGCATTTGTAAGGCAGCAGACATATTCTAGTGGCAGCGGACTAAATGTAAGGGGCGCTTTATACATTGTGAAAGGCGCTATTTAAAAGGTCGACATTATTATGTCGGCCCTGCCAAGGCAGGCATACACCTAGGGGATCACTTTTGCCACTGTAGTTGTTGATGTCTGGGTTGTTGTTGTTGATGGTCTGTTGTGAAAAAGGGTTAACATGTGGCCTGTATTATCCGTCATACTTTGATGGATATTTAAACCCAAACATCGGGTCACGGTGCACCATGCATCCCCCCACTTGTCTGGGTCACAAGGTCACATGCCAAGTGCAAAGGTCATGTGAGGGTCAGTTGTAAAATAGGATGAACATGTAAAATTTGACCTCATTTGAAAAAGTTGTTGAAGTTTAATTGGAACCAAGCTTGAATAAGAGGTGAAACATGGCATCCCCTCATTTGTTGATGAGGTACAAGGTCACATTATCAAGGTCAAAGGTATGTTAGGCCTATCATTTCCACTAACAGCGACGGCAGGCGACACAAGCGGTCCGGGGACGATGTATTATTTTTTTTAAGAAAAAAGAGGGGGGGACTATACTTACACTGGATATTGACGGATTTACGTTTGTGGGTTAGGCAGTACGTCAGCACGGACCGTTTTGGGCACCAGGGGTAGGTGGAAGAGTCGAAAAAATTCTTTGCTACCACATGTTAGGTACATGTGTGGGGGATGCATCGCCTGGGTGGATGAGAAATCAGAAGTGGTGCAAATTTTTCTGGGCCACAACAAAAAGGTCAAAATTGACCAAATAAAATAAAAAAGTTTGACAAAGGGCATAAATCATAGAATGGTGATTGTTTTATTCCATAACTTTATATAAAATGTAATAGTATTCAATTTCCCGGCTCATAGGCGGGGATTCATGAAGAATTTGAATGTTGGAATCGAGGGGTCAAAATGACCGCAGAAAGGGCAAAAAGGGGTAAAATAAGCCCAAATGAGGTAAAAAATCATAGAATGGCGATTTGTATTATTACCACATTCTAAAATAGGATTCATTTCCCCACTCTAGACGATTCAAGAAGATGGGAAGGTTGAAACTAGGCGTCAAAATTGACCTCAGAAAGGGTAAGAAAGGGCTTAAAATTGAACCAAATAAGGCAAAAAATCATAGAATGGTGATTTATTTATTCAATCTTTATATTAAAAATAGAGTAGTATTTCATTTTTTCACTCATAGCAGTAGATTCAAAAGAAGAATGGACATGTTGGAAACGGGGGGGGCAAAAAAATGACCCAGGAGAAAAGGGCAAAAAAGGTCAAAATTTACCAAAACGATAGTCGGTAAAAGTTAAAATGGCAGGTAACATTCCATATTACTAGTAGTATGCATTTTAAAACTGTATCAATAATATTGGTCCTAAATGAAAAAAATATACATTTGACATTTGGTCAAGATACACCCCAAAAGAGCAATTAGAGTCCAATTTATAGTGTCACTTCATGACTTCGCCTGACTCCAATTTACCCATCGTTTAAAGCCCTCTATATTTAGCACATTTTTTTGGAAGAGTGCCCTCCATTTTTCAATAAATTTGAGATTTTTACACGCTCGGAAAAATGTCTGTGTGTTTCACAAACGAAGGAATTTGTAATTAGAACTAATTATTATCGGGATCCAGAATTAATTCAACGGCTGTTGGGAAACGGCTTCCGACGTGAAATAGCCGGATGCGCCATGTACGTGTCCTACGCTCATCCATTATAGGGGAGTATCTACGGAGGGTTCCCGGACACCCCCCCCCAGGACTCTACAAACAACTTTTTGCTTCGTTTTATGGTCCTAAACACTTTTGAGATGGTAACCAAAATAATTTCCCGGCACTCTGGCGGTATTCAAGATGGCGTCCAAACTGGCCGCAAATAGTCAAAAGTTAAGAAAATCAGGTTGTAATATCAAAACAATAAATAAATTCATAAAAATTAATGTTTAAGATGAGCATACCTGGTTATTGCATTAAATTTCTATTATTTGAGTTTTTGGCCCATGTCTAAAATCCACAGCTGCGCCCAAAATGGCCGCCCCAAAATCCAAATGAAAGAAAATTTGGGTAGGTATTTAATATCAAACTGAATAAATTCATTAAAAATTAATGTTCTCATATATAGTTACCTGGTCATTGGCATTCAAATTCTGGTATTTGACGTCTTTACCCATATCTAAAAATCCAAGAGGGCGGCCAAAACGGCCCGCCAAAATAGGCAAAAAGTTAAGAAAAAAAAAAAAAAAAAAAATCAGGTATTTTAATATTCAACACGATACAAATTTTTCTAATATAATTTAAAATTAAATGCTATTTTAAACTTTTTTAATCTTTTAAAATCTATTAATTTGAAGTTTTTTGCCATGTATAAAAATCCAAGATGCGCCCAAAATGGCCCCAAAATAGGCAAAATGAAAGAAAATTGGGTATTATATCAAAACATGTAATAAAATTATAAAATTATGTTGAAATATAGCTGTCAGGTCCATTGGCATTTAAATTTCTAGTATTTGAAGTTTTGACCATATCTAAAAGCCAAGATGCGCCGAAATGGCCGCCCCAAAATAACAAAATTCAAAGAAAATGTGGTATTTATATTCAAACATGTAAAAATAAATGGTAAAATTAATATGTAGTACACTCTAAGAACATTGGTTAAACTTTTTAAAAAAAAAAAAAAAAAAAAAACTTTTGGCGGCCATTTTGGACGCCGTCGTGAATTATCGCCGAGTGCCGGGAAAACTGATTTTGTAACATCCTCAAAAGTGTATAAGACCATAAAACGCCAGCCTAAAAAAAGTTGGTTTGGTAGAGTCGGGGGGGGGGGGGGGTCCGGTGCTTACCCTTAGTAGATAATACGACTATTGTTGTTTTATCGTTCAGCAAAGTTCAAGCAGAGGTATTTCTCGAGGTGGCACTATTATGGACGGACATAAACGTTTCCAGCCTTGCCGTTAAGTACAATCGGTGATCCCAATTCCAATTACCATCTCTTATTTTATGATAAATACGCATTTTTTCGGGCATTTTTGTCAGCAGGTATCGAGTCCGTAACTGGGCGCCAAAATATCAGTTTTATTTACAGTTCATGCATTTAATTACTTGCATCTTGCTCAGTGTAAATAGTCTACTGTATGGTCTTCCTGATTCGGCAAATAGCCAAGCTAGCTTCAAAGAAATCAAAAATTCAAGATGCCAGAACTTATCCACCGCTTCCGCTCTCCGATCTATCACTCGCCGACTGGTCTTCACTGGCTTCCAGTGACGGAAGTATCGTGTTATATACCAAGTTCTTCTTTTGACTTACAACTGTTCTAAGGATTTGGTCCAGATTACCTAGCTGACATTGATTCAAAGTATCTATAAGCCATTTCGCAATCTTCGCTCCTCCTCCAAGCTCAACCTCGTCTCGCCATCCAGTTGCCCCAACTTATGGTCGTCGTCTTTTCACATGCTTCCAGAACTGGAACAAATTTACCTCCACATATCAGAGAATCTCAAACTTGGTCAATTCAACTCTGTTTTGAAAACTCACTGTGTCTATAGCTTTGTGATGATACATGTACATGTATGATTATTGCCACGCCTTTCTGCAGGTTTTATTGTCTAATGTTTTTGTATTTATCGTCTTTAACTATGCGCTTAGGAATCGTTGTAAACCGCTCTATAAGCACTGTATTATTATATTATTATTATATCAAAATTCTGAAAAAATGGGGGCGATCTTCACAAATGTGCTATTATTGCTGTAGTATCTTGCCCGTATCCTTTCAACCCGTTTTGATATGAGGGCTAAAACAAGACTCTTGATAAAATATTAAAAAACAGAAAAAAATAATAAATTATACATTTTTCCAATCATATAATAAGTTAAATGTTTAAGTCCCTCGATTTCCGTGTACATGAGACAAATAGTACCTTTTTGTTCTTTTTTAGAAAACCACCCCAAAGAGACACCAATATTATATTTGATTAATACCTGAAAATATGTTGACCCCGGGACGAGGGATATTAGCGAGTGGATCTTACCAAAATATACTCCAAATATTGACATAGAAGGGCCCAAAAGGGTCACAAAAGACCCCAAAAGAGTGTGAAGAAAGCTTATAAGTGGGCCAATCTATTGAATGTTGTTTTGAGAAGCAACTGGAATAAGGTTTGCACTTTTCGGTCAGCTGGCAACAATAGATTCGCATCCATTGCTGTGAAAACAATTGCCATTGTTGGCAAGGTGGACAATTATAATATCTTCGATTTGTTTTCGATCGAATCCGTGGCGTACTTTCTTTGTAAACACGTCTTTATCAGCCATATCGTCGCTCCCATTTCAAACTAAAGTTGTATCTCTCTGATAATCAGAGTAGGGTTAGTGTCTGCTAACTTACTGACATGAAGACTCACAGAATAAAAGGTCTGATATAATTCTGTTCCGTGACTTTGAAAGCAATGCCCACCGAAATGTGCTCTCTTCTGTGCCCCAATTGTGGAGATAGGAGGTAACTTCAACATACTCCGATTGTTCGTAGATTTGTTTTTTCCAGGAGAATTTTCAACTCGCATGAATTGCCTGGTATAAGTGCCAATTTTAAAAGGTCCTGCAGCTATCTTCGAACAAAGGACTGGTTAAGAGGAGAACCGGGCAGCAGAGGAAAAGCTATGTATCCTACATTCAGAACCTTCTCAGGAGACGTTGACCATTATTACAAGCCAGCAAATCCATCAATGCATTGGCAAATGATCGCAGTGCTTGGAGAAAACGTATAGTACCTGCTCAGCAGCCGAATGATGATGATGATGATGTTGGCAGATCCCCCGTCATTGGCATGTTTCTGCACATACCAGGTCATATGATTCCACACCAGGCATATAGGAGGCAATTTGTTGCTCTGGAGACAACAGGAACTTCGTATTATATACTAACCCATGATTACAGTTGGTGATAACAACAACATTTAGCGATAGCTTTCATCTGAAGACCAACTTTTTTCCACTGGGATACAATGTTTACCTAGTTCACGGAAAAAAGACTGAAATGAAATAGTTAAAATTTTGGACCAATTTGGGTGGACCATTTTGTCCTTTCAAAAGTTTTTCATTGCGAATGTCAGTAGAATGACACAAATTAGGAGAGGGTTCGAACTTTTTTTCAAGGGGACTATATTTTGGCCCTTGTCCTGTTTTAAGCTCTTTTAGGGGTTATTATGGTGCTTTTTGAATGGGAGCGTCAGCCACCACCGACCCTCCCCTGGCTACAAGCCTGTATGTCATATTACCAAATTTAACCTTTTTAACAGTCGCAAGACTGCAGATGTAAACCGTGCCATTAATTGGGTGATATATTTTGACCAAATTGGGTGTAATTTGACCATTATTATTCAAAATTTTGAATGTCACTAATAATAAAAATTTCTACATGTGTTTTAAATTTGGCAATTGATTTTTGAAATACTGCCTTAATATTGAATTCATATATGCAAACAAATACTTATTGTCCTTGCTTTTATCCCATTTTAAGAATTTTTAACCTTGGCCATTTTTTGGAGGCAATTTTGACCCCAAGATTCCAACATTCAAATTCTGCTTATCTACAGCTATTAGTGGGGCAAATGCCTCTTTTCACATTTAAAATTAAGAAGGAAAGAAGGAATTAAATACATCACCATTCTATTGATTGTACCATTATTTGGGTCACATTTGACCGCCTTTTTGGCCCTTTTGGGGTGAAAAAATACCCCAGTTCGAACATTCAAATCTCGTCATGAATCTACAGCTATATAGTGGGGGAGGGGAATTAAATAGATTAACATTTCAATATCAAGTCAAAATAAATCAATCACCATTCTATTGATTTTACCTAGGGGTCAATTTTGACCCTTTTTGGCACTTTCTGGATCAAAAAATAACCCAGGATTCTAACCATTCGAATTTTCTTCAATCTACAGTATATAGGGCGGGCAATAAACTACTATTACATTTTAAAATTAAGATGGAGGAATAAATACAGTACATCACCATTCTTATGGAATTTTTGCATATTGGGAAATTGTGACCCCTTTTTTGCCTTTCTGGGTCTCAAAAATAACCCCAGATTCCAACATCAAATTTTTCTTGAATTCTACAGCTTTATAGTGGGGAAAATTAAATACTAAACATTAATATGAAGTTAAATATCAATTCTATGTTTTTACCACATTTGGGTCAATTGCGACCCCTTTTTGGTCCCTTTCTGGGGTCAAAATTAGCCCCAGATTCCATATTCAAAATTCTTCTTGAATATTACAGCTTATACTACGTACTCAAAATTTGGTGGCAAGGATTAAAGATGATTTGACGTAATGCAATCACTCTATCATAGATTGTGTTGTTTTTATTAAAACAACATCTAAATATACTTCAAATGTGAAAAATGAAAAGAAATGATTTAAGATAATAAGACAGATATGACCAAATTTGTAAGAACACCCTTATTCGCCATTCCTATGGGATTTACAAAAACATTAAATGGTTTTGTGAATGTACACATATCATATCAGGATGCCTTTGTCAACTTAATGCCACATTTCTTGATATTTCAACTACGGATTAATCATGAATTTATTTACCAATGGACAACGATAGACAAAAATCCACAACACCAAAAGTCACCTGTTGCAGGCAAGGACAGAAAAACAAGATCTTCCATGATTAGATATTGCAAAGAGTTTAGTCCCTTATTGGAATAACTCATATCTATACCCTGAATTACAGTAGCAGTGTTGAAACCCTTTTCATTTACACATCAGCATTAATTGGGTGAGATTTTGTTCGTGAAAAAAAACCCAAATTTCTTTTTGAAGATCATTGAAGGACGATTATAACTACTATTCCTAGATCAATTAAACAAAATAGCAGGGGTCATCTTACTTCATAATGCTATGCCCGTATATCGTACATTGAGTATTCTTGCTTAACTATGTAAATCCCATGGGAATGGAGGAAAAGGGGTGTGCTTACAAAAAATTGGTCATTATATGGCGTATCTTTTTAACGTTTCTTTCATTTTTCAACAGTTGGAAGTATATTAGATTAGCTTTATTAACACAACAACAACTCTATGATTCAGTAATTTCATCAAGGCGAGGTCATCGAACCGTTGAACATTTTTTTTTTGATTCACGTAGTATAGTGGGGGAATTGGGAATTAGTATATAGTATTACATTCATATGAAGTTAAAAAAATCCCCATTGTATGATTTTTACCTAATTTGGGTCAATTTTGATCCCTTTTGGCCCTTTCTGGGATCAAAAATAACACCCAGTATGGTGAGTAACATTCGAATCGTCTTCCAATCTACAGCTATATAGTGGGGCAAATCAACTACTATTACATTTAAAATTAAGATGGGATAAATACATTACATCACCATTCTATGATTTTGCCATATTGGGTAAATTGTGACCCCTTTTTGCCTTTCTGGGGTACAAAAATAAACCCCAGATTCCAACATTCAACTTTTCTTGAATCAGTGGATATAGCAATATAGTGGGGAAATTAAATACTAACATTAATATGAAGTTGAATCATTCATTCTATGATTTTTACCCTAGTTGGGTCAATTTCGACCCCTTTTTGGTCCTTTTGGGTTCAAAATTAGCCCCAGATTCCAAATTCAAATTCTTCTTGACATCTACAGCTTACTACGTGAATCAAAAAATATTTTTAATTTTTATGTACATCATTTTTTAAAGATGATCTTGACTTTAATGCAAGCACTCTATCATAAAATTTGTGTTGTTTGTAAAACCACATTAATTATACTTCCAAATGTTGAAAAAATGAAAAAAATCACGATTAAATAATAAGCCAGATATGACCAAAATTTGTAAGCACACCCCTTTATTCGCCATTCCTATGGGATGTACACACATTAAACTGTGTTGTGAGAATGTACAATGCAATATCATGATGCCTTTGTTCAACTTCTTAATGCTACATTTTCTTGATTTTCAATACGGATAATAATCAATGAATTTATTTATACCAATGTGCAAACTGATCTGACAAATCCAAAACACCAATTCACTTGTTGCAGAACAAGAAAACAGGATCTTCCCATGGATTAGGATATGACAAAGAGTTTAGTCCCTTTAATTCAGTTGGCATAACTTGTATCTATACCTGAATTATAGTGTAGTGTTGAAACCCTTTTCATACACATCGCATTAATTGGGTGAGATTTTGTGTGAAACCATTTCTTTTTGAATGATCAATGAAGGAGATATAACATTCATAGATCAATTAAACAAAAAATAGCATGGGTCTCATTACTTTCCATATGCTATGCCCGTATATCGTACATGACGTATTCTTGCTTAACTGTGTACAACCCATTGGAATGGAGAAAAAGGGGGGGGGTGTGCTTACAAAATTGGTGTCATTTCTGGCTTAATTTTAAATCGTTTTCTTTCAGTTTTCAACATTTGGAAGTATATGAGAATTTAGCTTTATAAAACAACAACCATACTCTATGATTCAGTGAATTATCAAGGTCAAGGTCATTCTGAAACCGTTGACAATTTTTTTTTTGATTCAGTTAGTATAGTGGGGGAAGTAGATATAGTATTACATTTCAATATGAAGTTTGAATAAAATATCCCCATTCTATGATTTTTTACCTTACATTTGGGCATTTTTTTGACCTTTTTGGCCCATAAAAAAAGAATTGTGATTTCTAAATCCACCAGGTGATGATCCACACAGATGTCACCTAAAACATGGGTACCATTGCATTTTTGTACTCGACCATACCCTACTCGAAAACTAGAGCCCTTTTTCAAGGTGGCTGACGTACTAAGGGGAATTCGTCTTCTTATGCACTAAATTAATACGTTAGGTGAAATTCGTTTTCCTTAAAGTTATCCTTTGTTTGCGCTTTATTTCGCCAAAGGATATGAATATTAGTTTGTTCAAATGAAAGAATGTGTTCGTTTTTGTTTTCTGAGCTTTGTTTTGTCTTCGAGGGTTCTGTGATGGACGCTCAAACCTCATGTTGAACCAGATTTTAGGCTAAAAAAAATTGTTGAAAACTTGTCATAAGGATATTGTTGTAAAACGTGTACATGGAGTATAACAGAAAAAGTAACAAAAGTGAAGCCTAAACAAATAAAATCTTTAATACCAAGGATTGGCCGTTTCAAAATTGTAGTATGATCAATAATAGACTCGAATATTTGGGGAAAGTAATTTAAATGATTAAACGAATTATCCTAGGTTAAAAATTACCGTTGTGTGTAGTTTCCAAAAAAAATATGATGACATGATTTTTAACTCAACAAATAAGTTACAACGATGTAATTAGTAGTGATAACAATCTCCCATATGTGTTATTATTTAACCCCGAACATTTTCGTTTAAACAAAAGTGCGAGCCCGAGGTGGAACTATCAACCTTGCTCAAATATAATATCAAAGTCTGTCAAAAATTTTGTTCTCTTAATGATGTATTAATCTTTCAAGTGTGAATTTAATGTGATAGGAATTTCAGAAAGAAAACCCGTTTAAAAGATAAACCAAATGATATTACAACGTGATGGAGTCAATTATTGAGTACCACATAGAATTGACCTGGACCAGGGTTGGCGTATGTTGCATATATCAGCAAAAGTTAAAATTATAAATTAAGAAACAGGATTGTGTCAAGAAATCCAATTTTGTTAATCTTGCTTCATTCGAATTGAATGTAAAGATAAGAATGCGTTGTTTGAGTTTATTTATAGATCCTCACACGCATATTGAAAAATTTATTTTAAAGAGTTGAATATATTTGTAAGCGACTTAGGCTCAGAGAGAAAAGATTTTTATGTACTGGGTGATTTTAATATTGATTGGTTGAAAGCACGAAATTTTGGATAGCAAGGATACAAATGATAATTATGATAAAATTTGTAAAATACCGTTTAATACATTATATGTGAGTTGTGTTCAACTTAAAAGATTATTACCATCATAGGAAAAGAGATCCACAATCCCCTGGATCACTAAAGGTTGGTCAAAAGTATGAATAAGAAAAATAAATTATTCAAAAACTGTATCTTCAGATCCATCGATGGAAATTACAGAATTTCAAACTTTTAAAAAACAAATAAGTATGCTTATACGAAAATCTAAGCGAATGTTATTTTCCCAAATTGTATAAAATCAAAAATAATAGAAAAAGGTGTGGAAAGAAAATAATGATTATATTTGTCAAGGGAAAAACTAGTCACTTCATGTAATCAAAGATGAAAAGGGAGAATATTATAAGCTAACCCACGCCAAAGACTTTCTAATAGATTTCACAGGTGGACAGAGCTATTAAATGCATTCAGATATAGATAGTAGTATGTTTGAAACCAATTGTACATTGGAGATCATGAAGATGAATTGAAAAAAATTTAATCCCTTATAAAAGTGATAGTTCACGATAATATTGGGAATTTATTATTAAAAAAAGGTTGTGTGTAGTGAAATTGTAAAAACCACTGTGCATGTAATTAATTTATCATTATCAACAGGCATTGTTCTGTTAAATTAAAAATTGCCAAAGTTATACCAATTCATAAAAGTCTGATATTAATAATTTCAAAGGATCGTCCAATATCGCTTTGATTTTCGAAAATTCTTGAAAGACTTGTATTCAACAGGTGCGTTGACTACATTAATATCAAGGAATTTAATGAAAAGCAATTTGGTTTTCGCCCAAAACAGCAACGTAAGTGTGTGTGCTATTGCCCGACTAGTAGATGTAGTCCAATACTGCTGCGGAAAAAAATAATCAAAAACTTACAATAGGAATATTCCTAGATTTATCTAAAGCATTTGGTACTAGTGATCAGTGAGATATTTTTACAAAACAGAGCATTATGGATCCGTGGTATATTGTATGTGGTGTTCCACAGGGTTCCATTTGGCCCATACTCTTTATTTGTATGTAAGTGATATTACCGTATACTTCAATGTACTGGACTTTATACAGTTTGCTGATCCACCACTATTCTTACTCACATGAACGACATTAATAGCAAAATAAAATGAAGTTAATAAAGGAATACAGGATGTATCAATGAATTTATATTTATACCAAGGTGACAACTGATATGAAACAAATCCAAACACCAATGCACCTGTTGCAGAGCAAGAAAAACAAGATCTTCCCATTGCTTAGGACATATTGCAGAGTTTAGTCCCTTTAATTGGCATACCATATCTACCTGAAATATATTAGTATGTTGAAACCCTTTTCATTTACACTCGCATTATTGGGTGATATTTTGTGTGAACATTTTCCTTTTTGAAGATCAATGAAGGAGATTATAACTATTCAAGATCATAAACAAAATAGCATGGGTCATCATTACTTCATAAATGCAATGCCCCGTATATCGTAACATTGACGTATTCCTTGCTAACTGTGTAATCCATTGGAATGAGGAAAAAGTGTTTGCTTACAAAATTGGTCCTATCTGGCTTATTTTTAATCGTTTTCTTTCATTTTTTCAACATTTGGAAGTATATTCGATTTGCTTTACTAAACAACAACCACTCTATATTCAGTGACTTTATCAAGGTCAGGTGCACGCAAACCGTTTTGCACATTTTTTTTTTGATTCACGTAGTATAGTGGGGGAAGTAGTATACTAGTATTACATTTCAAATGAAGTTTGAATAAAAATCCCCATTCATGCTTTTTTACCTAATTTGGGCCAATTTTGACCTTTTTGGCCATAAAAAAGAATTGCTGATTTCTACTCCACCCCACGGTGATGATCCACACATATGTCACTAAAACCTGGGTACCATTGGCATTTTTGTACTCGACCACCTACCCTACCTCGAAAACTAGAGCCCTTTTTTTCAAAGTGGCTGACGTACTAAGGGGGAAATTCGTCTTTCTTATGCACTAATTAATACGTAAGGTGAAATTTTCGTTTCCCCTTAACGTTCTCCTTTGTTTGCTCGCGCTTTATTCCGCCAAAGGATATGAATATTGTTTGTGCAAATTAAAGAATTGTATCGTTTTGTTTGTCTTGACTTTTGTTTTTGTCTTCCGAGTGTTCCTGTGATGACCGCTAAAAGTCATGAAACATGTATTGTGTGCTTAAAAATTGTGACAACTTGTCATAAGGATATTTGTTGTACAAAGTTAATTGATTTCATACCAGAAAAATTAACAAAGTGAGCCTAAACAACGACAATCTTTACATACCAAGGATTGGACGTTTCAAAAATTGTAAGTAATTACATAAATAGACCTCAAATATGGGAAAGTAATTTAATGAATTTAAAAAAAGAAAAAAATAAAAAACTTAAAAAAAGCAAAAATTTTCCCAAAAAATATGATGACATGATTTTTTAAAACTCAACAAATAATGGATTACAACGATGTAATTAGTAATGATACCAATCTCCATATGTGTTCTTATTAAGCAATTAACCCTGAACATTTCGTTTAAACAAAAATGCGAGCCGATGGAACTATCAACTTGCTCAATATTAATATCAGAAGTCTGTCCAAAAATTTTGATTCTCTTAATGAATGTATTAAATCTTTTCAAGTGTGATTTAATGTGATAGGATTATCAGAACCGCGTTAAAAATAAACCAAGATATTTACAACGTATTGGATTTCAATATTGAGTACACCAAATAGAAATTGACCTGGAAAGTGTGGCGTATGTTTGCCTATATCCGCATTAAAATTAATAAATTAAGAACAGACGTGTTCAAGCAATCCAATTTTTTAAGCTGCTTCATCGAAATTGAATGTAAAGATAAGAATTGCGTTGTTTGAGTTATTTATATATCTCACACGCATATTGCAAAATTATTCAGATTTGATCATTTGTAAGCGACTTAGGCTCAGAGAGAAAATATTTTTATGTAATGGGGATGGGTGATTTCATATTGTATTTGTTGACAGCACGAATTTTGGATGTATCAATGATCCAATATAATTAAGAGAAAGTTGTAAAACGTTTAATACTTATATGATGAGTGTGTTCAACTTAAAAGATCTACCATCAATAGGAAAAGAGATCCACATCACCATGGATCACTAATGTTTGGTCAAAAGTATTAATCAAAATAAATTTTCACAAAATTCTTCAGAATCATCGATTGATAATTTTACAGAAATTTCAAACTTTTAAAAACAAATTTAAGTTTCTTATACGAAAATCTAAGCGGGAATGTTTTTTTCATCACCACATTTGAAAAATCAAAAATATATTAAAATGTGTGGAAAGAAATTAATGATATTATTTGTCAAGGGAAAAACCGTCACTTCAATTGTAAATTCAAAGATAAAGGATAATATTATAAGCAACGCAAAGACCTTTCGAATAGATTTCACAGGCAAGAGCTATTATAATTCATTCATGATTAGATCTAGTAGTAATGTAAATATGAACCAATTTTTTGAATTGGATTATCATGAAGATAATTGAAAAGTTAATCTCCCTAACATAAAAAAATTGCTAGTCACGATAATATTGGGAATTTTATTATTAAAAAAAGTTGGTAGTGAAATTGTAAAACCACTGGCTTGTATAAATTTATTTTTTTTTATCATTATCAACAGGCTTGTTCCTGATAATTAAAAACTGCCAATTTACTAACAATTCATAAAAGTCCTATATTAATTATAATTTTTCAAAGTATCGTCCATATCGCTTTGATTTTCGAAAATTCTTGAAAGACTTGTATTCAACAGGTGCGTTGACTACATTAATATCAATGGAATTCTTAATGAAAAGCAATTTGGTTTTCGCCCAAAACCTCACCTTCCGGTGGCTATTGCCCACTCAATGTTAGATCAATAGCTGCTGTCCGAAAAAAATCAAACTACAATAGGAATATTCCTAGATTTATCTAAGCATTTGATACAATTGATCATGAGATACTTCTTCACAAACTAGAGCATTATGGTTCAGTTGGTATTTTATAGTATGTGTGGTGTTCCAAGGTTCCCATTTGGGCCACTACTCTTTATTTTGTAATGTAAGTTATATGTAACGTAGACTTCAAATGTACTTGACTTTATCGTTGCTGAACACCACTATTCTTTACTCACATACGACATCAATAGCAAAATTAAAATGAAGTTAATAAAGAATTACAAGAAGTTAGCAATGGTCAAGGTGCAAACAACGTTCTTTAATGCGCAAACCAATTACACGATGCTTGGTACACCTCATATGACATCATCAAAAACAAGGGAAGACTCTAACATCACTTTAATAACACCATACTTGAAAGAGTTAAAGTTACTAAATTTTTGGGTGTGCTAATTGATGAAACCACATCGATTGTATATCAAAAACAGTATCAAAAACATCGGTGTCATAAATAAACTCAAGTACTTTATTACCAATACGTGTATTACATTCACTCTTTTGTACTTCAGTTTCACCGTATCTTAGCTGTGGAATTCTCATATGGGGAAACACTTGCAAATTCTACCTGGATAAACTCGTTAAACTACAAAAATGGACCATAAGATCTGTCTCTAATAGTCACTATAGAAGTCGTACCCCACCCTTATTTACAAAACATAATCTTCTAACTGTTACAGATATGGATACACTGGAAATTGGAGTGTTCATGTTCAGATTTTCCATAAAAATTATTTCACAAAACGATTACCCTACAGACACGCCAAAGACTTCAACTTGACAAATAATTAGAAATTACAGGTCCCATTCTTTGGATTCATTGCCAAATTTTATAAAAGAATCCAGATCTGTTAAACATTTTCGCAAACAACTTAAACAAAACATTATCCAAAATTGTGACTAATTGCTTGAACCAGTCCTTCTCTTGTCTGTGTTTGTGTTCCTATAGTTTTTGGTTCATATGATTTTCCATAAATGCTTGGTATTTTAAGGGGTAGGTATTCTAGGCCTCTAACTAATAGCTTTCCTGCCTACTCCTCCATATGTTTTTTGTTATTTGGATGTCATTTTATGTATTGTTTTTTTATATAAATATGGAAATATGGAAAGTGGAATGTGTGTGTGTGTGTGTGTGGTGTGTGTGTGGTGTGTGTGTGTGTGTGGTGTGTGTGTGTGTGGTGTGTGTGTGTGTGTGTGGTGCATTTTTGAAATACAAACATTTGAAGTTTTTAAAACAAAGCAAACGACCAGAAGGTGATGGTGATACTGAGGTGAATTATTGTCGGGATATAGATTTACTGATCGATGATCAAGAATAATTTGCCTGAACAATCCCCAAATTAAAAAGAAATGTGTTACAAAATATGTTGCATGATTACTATCAGTAAATTTCAAAGTAAAATATACATTTATAGGTAAAATGAATTTTCTGTATTGTGGGCAGTTGTTATGCTGTTACAAGCAGAATTTGTACTCTATGTGGAACAAACCATGCCCAAATTAAAAAGATATTTGTAACAAAATATGTTGGATGATTACTCTCAGTAAAAATTTCAAAGAAAAAAAAATAGGTAAAAGGAACTTAAAGTTATATTTATATTGTGGAAAGTTGATGTGCTCATACATTTCAGAATTTGGACTGTATTTGCATTGCAATGCATTTCAATAAAAAGTACTCCTTAAGTGACCCCTTAATCCATGTTATATTTTACCTTCTAATTATGGGAAGACGTTTCATATAGAAGTCCCAGCATGCAAATTATGAGGTTTTGCCATTTAATTGTTAATCCGTTACGCGTATATCTGGAAATTCATCTGGAATATCTTGAATAGAGAAAGTAAAACAGGTTGATTATACAGATGCATAAAGATGTGTATTTTATTTGGGTCATTTTGTCACCAAACACGCTAGGTTTAGGTTATTTTTTTTTTGTACGATCGGTGATATTTTATTTTGAACTTGATGATAGCAGTATCCGACTGTGTAAGGGAACTCTGTGGATTGAATAAGAGATTGGGAAATAGCCCAAGATAAATGTTTGGAACGTCTGTAAAAATAGATTTACTGATTCCACGTGGACAATCCCAATAATATTGTGATATAAGAGTACGTGTTTTCAGTCTCATTCACAGCTTATTAAAATCTTGAATTAACTTATTCTCCTAAAATTACTGAGAGTAACATTCATAAAGGCGATAGAAAATGTCAGGTCTCAACTAGACAATTATAAATTGTTATATTTAATAGCTGCCATCCATATTGGTACACAGCAGAAATATTTTAAGTACCAGGCTGTTTAGAAATGATCTGCTCACTCAAAGTCTTGAAAATGTCTTCATGTAGGGTAGCTCCCATATAGTAGTGTATACATATATAGAACCTGGTGTTGTGTTACTTCCTATTGTACTTATTTTCTCCAAATGATGATTTCCACGCTGCACTGCCAGTCGCATGCCACTTATTGAATAAGTAATCACCATCTACATGGCTGATACACACTAAAAACACCGGGGTCAATTTACAAGGGTAGATGTCAATTATGTACACTACTACAACAGTAGCTAAAGTT
Source organism: Ophioderma brevispina (assembly GCA_023653785.1). Classification (NCBI taxonomy): domain Eukaryota; kingdom Metazoa; phylum Echinodermata; class Ophiuroidea; order Amphilepidida; family Ophiodermatidae; genus Ophioderma; species Ophioderma brevispina. The sequence goes on along the minus strand of JAMKCH010044999.1, from coordinate 5,362 downwards.
TGAGCACGAAAAAGGTTAACTTTGACCCTTTTTGTGATCAAAATGTGACCACTATTTCGGAGTATTGTGTATAGTTGACCACTACCCTGGTAAATGACCTCGAAAATGACCTCGGTGTTTTAGTGTGTAAATGTGTCTTACATCCTGTAGATAGGTAAACCTATCGACTAAATACTGTAAATGAATAAAGCACAAGCCATTTTTTTTTTTTTTACTTTTTACAATAAATATGATAAAAAAAGTTAACATTTGACATAAATACTTATTTCTTAATGTAATACATGTTATTTCCCCACGTGGCCCTACTTCAAATGATTTATGTAGATGCTTTTTGTACATATTATTAAAAGTATGTAACACCTTTGTATTACTTATGTCTCAAATTATCTGCTCACTGCCAAGTCTTGAAAAGTAGAAAAGGGTTAGCTGTAGGAGGAGAATTACTGAAGGATGTACGTTTTGCAGATGACTAGCTATGATAGTAGTTCTTGAGGCAGTCTGCAAAATTGAGGGAATCCTGAGTGAGAATGTCGAAGTATGACATGAAAATACATGTAAAGAAAACGAAAGTGATGAAGATCCTGAGGAACGGAAGATAGAAACCTCACATCACCATCAATGGACAGAATGTTGAAGAGGTTTGCCAATTCAAATATCTGGGCAAAGACAGCCTTCAACAACAAGAAATTGATCAATAGAATTGAAGACAGTGGTTTAGAGTGTGGCTTTTTATGTAGCAGAAACATGGACGCTGCTGAAGGATGACAAAAGGAGCTAGAAGACTTTGAAATGTGATTTGGAGAAGAATGGAAAAAGTTAGTTTGAAAGACAAGAAGGCCAATGAGGAGGTGGGAGAAGAAAGGACACTAATTAGGGTCATAAAGAACAGACAGAAAAACTGGATCGGTCATATATTGAGGACCCAGGATTAATGAGAGATGTGATTGAGGACGTCTAGAAGGAAAAAGACCTCGAGGTAGAAGGAAACTGGGAATGCTGGATGACTGCCTATCGATAGAGTACTAAGCAAAGTAAAAGCAATGTCTAAAATCATTTGTCATTGTTGAGACCCTTGAGTTGATTCCCAATAAATCGACATTGGTCCTTTCAAATTACATAAAATGAATAATCTAGATTATAAATTCTAGAGATACTTACGAATTCATACAGTTCTTGTAAATTATGCGATTACATGGTCATACAAACAAGTTGGTTTGATGTTGAAATAGGTGTAAAGCAGGGTTGCTCTCCCATACTTTTTTTAATTTATTCATCAATTGTATTGTGAATGAATTAAACAATTGAATTGTGGTGTTATGTATGCCGATGACATTTAAGATTGCTGAAGATCGGAAATTTTCTTCAAAACTGTTAGATTGTGTATCTAGCTGAACTTTCAAGGTGGAGTCTTAGTTTGAAGAGTCAATTCAAAGACGCAAGTTGTGCACTTCCTTACCAAAAATCGCCAAAAAAAAAAACGTGCATTAAATGTTGTGATTTTGCCATTGATACAGTTGGTGGTTATAAGTATCTGGGGATTTGGTTTGGACAAATTCCTGATTTCATTTTCTACCCAAAATCTTGCTGCTCAGCATCTCGAGCACTATAGGTGTGGTTATTCATTTAGGTTTAAAGTTGGGTAGGTGTATAAATTTCAATTCTTTCACCGAGCTTTTTTATTCTTCTGTTGGTCCGATCTTGTATTACGGTAGTGGGGTTTGATGTGAAGAATATTCATCGATTAATTCTGTGTTTTATCGTGCTTGCCGCTTTTTTCTTGGTGTTGCAAAATACACCCCTAATGATGCTGTGCTTGGTGATATGGGCTGGGATTCTCCATTGGTGACACATATGAGTCCGTGCTAGATTATGGAGTCGTTTTCAAAACTTGATGGTTCTTCTGGTCGAAACACTTAGCAAATAATTGCATTAAAATTGTGTTATAAAAAAAACGTGGGTTTGCTAAGTTTGGAGTGTGAATGGATTATGACCCATGCTGAACACGTTGGTACTCGTTAATTGGTCCAATCAAGTGTATAATGGTGCAAATCGTTTTCAGAAAATCGTTGGAAAGAGGGCTATTTTAATAATAAGAGAACAAAGCCAATATGACTCGTAAGAAATTAGTACTATCGTACTTGAAATTACATATAGTACTGCCAAATATGTAGTACCTTTATGAAGCAATGTAATGAGGCGTGCGTTAGCTCTTTAACCTGACACAAGAAATAAACATGCAGCACCACTTTCTATTGCCATGTTGCAGCCAGCAAGGATAAAAATTATTGCGCATTTTAAATCTAGTTTACATGTACTGTAATGATCATTTATTCATAATTTCTAAATTCTAAGGCGTCAGCAAAGCAGCAAAGCTAATAGGCCTATATATATAGCAAGTATAAGGAACGTAAAACTATATCATAGGTCCTCGGGCTGTGGCTTACGCAGACCGAGTCTTAAGGAGCGTCCTAAGAATTGAGGCAAGCAAAAAAATAATTAGCAAAAGCAAAACGTAACTTTTTTTTAATGGAAGAGCTTCCCACTACATTTAGGGGAAACCTGGTCTAAAATTAGCCAAAACAATAAGCAAGCAATGGGAATAAAAGCATGTTGGGAATTTACGCATGTTTAAGGCGGAGGCTACTAAGCATTAAGCGAAATAAGCTAATTTGAAGCTTAAACATCGCTAACTATACATTATTATTCATCATTATTAAATATTTGTTTGTAGCCAGCTTCGACTCACAAAAGGTTCGTTAGCCTCCGCACAGGGGAAGTTCCTTTGAGAGTAATAGATTAAAATACAATTTTATTGTAGCCGCTTGGACTCACACGAGTACGTGAGCCTCTCACAAGTGATGCCATAAGGTCTTACCGATTAAAATTAATGTTAGCATCAGTACTGTAAATTAGAATTCTGAAGTTGAGCTTCTAAATCCAAAATATATAAGAATATATATATTTACTTGTTTCAGCTTAAGAGATACATAATGCTAATAATGACACTTATCATTTTATTTTACCAAATCACACTCTCACACTACCATATCCTCCCATCGAGATACTAAATTAACAACTCTCTGACTCGCCTTTTGGGAGAGGTGGGTGGGCAAAGAAATTTTTTGATCCTCTCCGGTCGAAGGCTGACAGTAATGTGAAGCGAAATGAAATCCACATAAGCGACAAAAAAGGTGCTTTGTCATGACAAATACCCAAGCTGTACAAAAGCAAGGTTGTGATTAGCCACAAACCCGTTGCTACGATAAGCAGAACGATGACTCCTGACCTATAGGCCGTTGCTATGTGTCCGGCCCAGAACTAACGTCGCCATGGCACGGTACCTTTAACTGAGACTAAGCAAAAAACACGTGCCATACTGGCGTAATTAAATAATGAATATCATCACATTTTTCTTGGGTATGGTAAACTTGTTCCCTCGTTGACTTCGCATCGGAAACGGTATTTTAGGGATGTTTGTGCTCCAATCGCCATTGAAACTGGACGTTATAAAATAATACTCCAGTGAATAATAGAACGTGCAATTAATGCATATGACTGTGTAGAAGACGATTTTCATCACTGTTTTATGGTATGCTCTGCCTATGATAACATCAGATCTCACTCACTTTTTTTAAATGATATTGCTCATATCAAACCCATCCTTCAACAAACACACCGATAAATTCGGGGTCGATTTTCATGAAAACCGTGCATTTCGAGGTAAGAACACATCCCATAAAAAAAATTGTCTCACAATTGTATGTTTTATGTTTTAAACATTTAAGTGATTCAAAAAAAACATTATACCTATTACGGGAAACATAATATTGTCAACACTTCTTACGTTTTCTGCACAGTATGCACACCAACATTTTGTAACAGCAAAAGAATAGGTTTATTACCGTTATCAATTTTAAGGAACAAAATATGCCAACTATGACATTTCAGAGAGGTTGCTAGGAACAATTTTATTTGTAACGAATTAAAAGTTTGAGTAGCTAATGAATCTCAAGAATCATGCTCCAATTTATGTTTATTTTATTTCGTTTTCCTTGATTATGGCTTTGCCTTAAAATTAGCCTTTATAATAAACAAATATTAAGATACGTTTACTACTTTATTCTAAAGTACATTTAATTTAACTTCATAGCATTCTATGGCCAAATTATCGTTTGATAATGTTAACTAAACGCATTCAACGTAATTAACGATAACGTAATACACTAATAGCTTAGTAACCATTTTTGAACTTGACTGCATTTTTCGCATCCCTCCCGTTGACTAAGATGTATCTGATTGAAAGTTTAGATACTTTTTTTGTGGTCGGAAAATAAGTATTCTAGGCACTCTTGATCAATGTTTAAATAGCTTGTTTGGTTTCTTGAGAAATGTGGTAACGTAATACACTTCCTAAAGCAACATTTTTTTACAAAGTTCACAACATTCTTAGACTGTTTTAATGATTCATTATGACTAAAGGAAAACATAGTTCCAACTGCCGCAGTATGTTTACCTTGAAATAATGGACAATCATATCTTAGGACAAGTTTACCAACTTAGAACTTGATTTGTGAAGGATTACGTAATAAACAAGGTTTCCACGGATATTATGTTTGTATTTCAAAAATCTAAAAATACAGGAGAATACAAGGAAAAACATTACATAATTTCTACACATTTTCAGACAACACGAAACATTGATATTCGGAAGATTCAGCTGTACGTATTTTATTTTTTTTTAAATTTTAATGTTTGTGTTCGGACTCAATGTTCTCTTATTTTTCGCTGTTTGAAGGTAATATCTCATAGAAAAGAAACGAAAGCATGGCAAACTAGATAGGCCCATGCAAGCTCAGCGGCCCTAAAAATTAAATTATTACCGTTTTGTCCAATAAAAGCATTGTTGAAAAGACTTATTAACCAAGAACCAAAGCTCTGGAAATGCACCGTTTGTCATCGGACATCGACATAAAAATTCCCATTTATTTGTCAGATGCAGCATTTGTTATAAAAAAACTGCAAAGTTTGCAAATAATATTCTTACACTACGTAAATCAATTGTTTATATCATTTAGATACATTTATGAAACTCATGGAAGTACTTAGAAGAGTCGATTGATTTTTAATTGATTTAATTAACAAAAATATTCTTTTTAGTTAGAAACTTTGTCCAGTGCTGGGCCACTGTTTCACAGTGCAATTAGGTGTAATTTATCCAATTTTTTACAGTTTATTTTTCGCATTGTATTGTAATTAAATATGATTTTGCTTGTTGTTGTATCGTCTGGCGTCCCCACCCTTGCCCATTGGTGCAGTAAAGGCCATGGTTGTCTTGGGGTTTAAGTGTGCTTCTTTATGATGT
>JAMKCH010044998.1:0-10323 GCA_023653785.1 Ophioderma brevispina | reverse complement strand
AACCCCCGGGCTCAATGTGCTGTATGTTAGGCGAACCTTGTTGGATATGGTTTTGACAACTCCACTACTCTACATTCCAAAAGTTGGAACATTTTGTTCACAAAAGATTGATGAAGTGGCAATTTGCTGAATTAAGTAATTCAGGATTCACGTGAGACATGCAAAACTATTACATAAACAACTTCTCTTCAAGCAAAATAAAGTCAGTTCTGCCAACCTTTTTTTTTAATAATCGACATTTTTTGGTTGAAAAAATCATGAAGAACCATTTTAATCCTCGATTTAATCCAAAATATCTGAAGAAACGTCATTTTTTCAAAATGTTTGCTACCGATGTTTTAAAACTTGTTACTTGGTGATTTTTCCTTCCTCAGCCTTGATCTACGCCAGGAAATAAAAGTTCGTAAATTTAATGCATTTGAAAGGGTCGTTGTGACTGATGGTATATTTATTCCACTTTCTGACCGTTTTTGGGAAAAAAACTTTTTTTAAAAAAAAGGTTGTTGTGGCTGTGATTTGAGGAGCTTATAGGCCTCTATGGAAATGCTGTTTTGTTTTTCGAGATCTTAAAAGAATCTTGAACAAATCTGATTATAGGGTCTCTGCTCAGTTCTTCTGCATGGCGTTTCGAGTTTTGCCGCTCTCATTTGCAGCGCGCGCGTTTCAAAGTTCGCCATCCTAAAACACCGCATTGACGTTTGCGCGCCAAAGTTGAGGTGGAAAGGTGAACAACTGTTGTCGCAGAGGTAACCTAGACGACCCGCGGGCCAGGCTGAGACCATAATGGCTGGAGTTCATCACATTCACAGTCACGCAAGTTGAGATAGGCCTACTGACTGTGCACTCAAAACATGGAGGTCGACTCCGCTGAAATATCATGGATAGCGGTTTTAACACCGATCTCCCTCGACGACTAACAGGGAGCATTATCGATCGGAGTCTTTTCTGCCCTGATCCAAATTCCATCAGATTACCCTCTAATCCAGTAAAGGACGCCCCAGATCCGCCGATACCGTTTCCAATTGAGCCATTGGACCCAGTCGTCACTGGGGAGAAGTTTTGATCAACAACATTCTTCCAACAACAGTGAGTATACAGTTTTTTTTAGTCAACCACATTTTTTTTAATTGATTTTTTAGCTAGCTTTTATACGGATTATTACTTAATGAAAAATATTAAATGACAAGTTCTAATCTTCCCATCTGCCTTTCGAGTCCTCAACTGGTCGTGTATCCGTTCGGAGATGGCCCATTTCATGATTAGGCGCCACTTTTTTGAATTTTGTCTTTTCCTTCCTAGCAGTTCACAAATATGGGATCAGAGTATCATTCTTGTGTTTTTTTTCCATTCTCCCTAATGGGCTCTACCTCCCATAGCGTAACCAACTTGGCTCTGTCCAAGTTGCTTAGGTTTTGTGATATCATAACATGCCTAAAATGACCAGTTTCTGGTGTCACTGGAAATAAGGTCATTTTTTTGTCAGCTGCATCTTCTTCAACCCCCACATTTTCCCTATTCCCTCTACTTTATTTTGTTGGAGAAATAAGTCCCACTTTGTATTAAGATCAAATTTAAGGAAATAGCTTTTCTTGTATAAGTATGATATGCACGGCAAAATTAATTGTGTGGATGTGACATTGATCCGTTACTGTTAACAATTTAAAGTGGGTTTTAAAACAACTCAATATTTTGTTTACCAAAAATATTGTCAATTGATAATTTATGTCCAAGATTATTGGGGACCAAACATTGTTGTTATTGGCTCACTCTAATTTTTGTTTACAGCAAAATGGATGCGGAGCACTCATTGTCCGTTCACTTATTTTGTCACTTCCACCATATTGTCAATGTAGAATTTGGGGTGTACAAGATAAAATATTCCACTTGTAATTTAATTTTGAAATACAATTGAAGAGCTTTATAATGGTACACACAACATGAGGATTCATACGATCTTTATGGGCTGGGCAAATCATTTTAATTTGTCCGTTCACTTTAGTGACATTAGTCACATCCTTCACATCCAAAACAACTTTCTTTCATTACTCCAAATATAATATTTAGTGTACCCAATTTTAGTTGTTTTGTTAGAGCCTATTTGGTTCATTAAAAGCACAATGAGTTTTTATGTGTCCGATTATGCTCTTTTAAATTAATCCAGCCATAAACATGTGTCCGTTCACACCCAATTGTCCCACATCCATCAAAAAGGAGTTTTGGATAAAATGCCTACTAACCAGGCCAACGAACTTGTTTGATTGGCTTTTTCTCACATTGTATTGGTTAATTTTTATAATGTCATTAAGGTTGTTTGATGTATTCCAGAACCCTTTCCATTTTTTAATTTTTCAAAACACTGCTTTTAGCCTTGCTCATAATGCATGGGCTAATGAACATATTTGAAGCAAAGAGGCCAGAAAAACCATTTAAAATTAAAAATGTGATAGGTTTTGTCAAAAAAATTAAGTTGACTGATTACATATAATTCCTTCAGATTAAACAACTACTCATAATAATGCAATTGTCCCGTTTCCCAAGAACGACATGTCACATCCACCCAAAACTAGCCTATCCTGCTGATTCCCAATAAAAGTGTTTTGAATATTCTACTGTGTATTGTAGAACTCCTAAAATTTAATCTTCAAGGTCAATTCTTGATGAAAAACTTATTCAACATCATTAGTTGCCGTTCACATTGATAATATGTCACATCCCACTTTTTCAAACAGTGATATCAACTATCTATTTATCCTGGCAGCTGGCATTATTTGTCCTATTACCTATACCAAAAGCGTTAAAACCATTGAATTACAGAGCCATACATGTTATTTTCAGTGTGAAGTAAACTAATAGTAGTCAATTCCCATTTTTTGGTCCAAAATACACCTTGAATTTGCATGTTATCTGTGAAATATTTCAACCAAATTTATCAATTTGTCACAGAGAAGCCTGGGGCATACTTTCTGTTGCCCAATGCCATTTGTCATTATATGAAAGTCAATGTTACATTATTCAATTTGTAATTTTGAATTCTTTTTCAACAAAATTACCCAATTAAACAGTAACTTGAATTTTATGCGAGGGTGAACAATTAAGCTAGCCAGAAGGTATTTTATGAAACCTGTAGCCTTGGCAAGAAAAAACAGTAGTAAACAACTTTTAACTCACTTGAAAATTTAACCCTCAGTTGACAAAAAGTTGGCGCCTATTGTGAAACGGGCCAGATAGCAGGTTCGAATCCTTGATGCTCAATGAACATTTCACACTGTTTGTCATTTCTAACAGCTGCAGCGTAAACCGTCAAAGTCAGCTGACTTTTTGACGGGTATAGCTTTTTGTGATGTGAGTGGGCAAGAACGATAATTAGAATGCTGGATGGAGGATTGGTTCTTGGTTTTGCTTCTTCTTTAAAGGCTTCGGTTGTGATGGTATTGACAGCCCGGGGGTGCTCGACCCATTGGGTACAGGTGGTGCGTCCGTGGGTAAAACAAATCTACCAAATGTTTTATAGTGACCAAATTGATCAAAAATATTGACACTTTATCTAGTTTGGTTCAAAATTTCGACCCATTTCTATAGTTTAGCTTTGTCGAAATTCGCACCATTTTCATAGTATCTTAGCAAAATCAGCCCATTTTCATATACTTTCTGAAAATCGGAAAATCTACCATTTTCATTGTGATTTGACCGAAATCCAGAACAAATTTGACCCAGTTTCATAGTAAATTGCGACCAAAAACTGAAAAGATGGGACCCATTTATAAAGTAGCAATGAACCTAAAAACTGTCCCCTCAATACTAAGTAGAACAACGGCTGTTTTAATTGATGGCATCTACTCAGTAGCAAGGACAATGGACTATGGATTACACCAGGGGTCTATTGGACCCTCGAGGTTTCCACCATATATACCATCCCCATAGGCATAATAATCAAGAAGTACTCTCTATCACCCAGCCCTCGGAGTGAAATATAAAGTGGTACTTTTTTAGGTGGGTCTGTGGGTTTAACCCCCAGCTGGGATCAAAAGGGGCAGGGCCCCTTGTGGGTGTTCAAGGGGCGCGGCCCCCTTGACGCTCTGAAATTTTGAAAAATGGAATGAACATTTCCATGGTAAGTTAATGCAAAGCCAATAATTATTTCATAGATTAAACTAACCGAGCATGAGGACGATGACGAAGTATACGATCCTCAACCATGTCCAAGAAGTAACCAATTTGATGTCCAAAATGTTCAAAATTCAAAAACTTATTAAAGTTGTTATGGGTTTTATGTACAAATATACACTGCCAGGTAGGTACTAAGTTCTAATTATTGGGTAGGTACAGTAGTTGTATGGCATAATCCCCGGGGCATAATTTCAGATCAGATGCTGTAAAATTGCCTAAAACTGAACGCCGATAGTTAATGGCATTGATCAAAATCATTTGAGTTTCAATGAGTTTCAATCGCTCTGTTAGCATCTTCTAAGCTATATGAAAAAAGTTTTGGCCCAATTCCTGGAAGAAAATGTGTTGAATTGCAAGCCTCTTTATACTAAACACACATTATGGACATGAGGGGAAGGTCCGACGTGTTAGGTTAGGCAGTGTAAAGGAAGTAATTTCGGTCCCTAAAACAAGGCAAAAAACTGGAAAAACGGCATAGAGAAAACAAAAACTGAATGCCAACAATCTAATCCTAATTCCCATGCAAGTCCAAATTATCTAGTTATCAAAGCCAAATGCTATCAATGGACGAAATGGCAATTACCGTACATGCAATAATTCAACGCGTAAGGTGTTGGCATTATGATTTGGTCTAAGGAGTACGCGCAAGCCGACTTAATAAAATCGGAGATGAGTAAGCGTGCATTCGTTTGCGATTTTAGCGTCGCAAAAATTCATGCGCGATTTCCACTTCTGCATTTACGCGAAATTGTAAAGCCCCCATTTGCAAAAGCGCGTAGACTTTGTATGTTGCTAGGACTAGTTTAAGAACGGGCCTGATTAATTACGCGTCTAACCTTTCACGCACCCATTTTTGTTTTGGTGCGTGATCAATATAGGCGTAAAATAACGCGAGAGCATAGTCTCTAGTGGGAGACGGAAAATTTCCCTCTAAAAATGTCCTTTTCGCGATTTCAGGAAAATAATCCGGTGAACACCATTTTTTATTTCGGTTTTTCACGTAGAAAATTGACCTAAATATTGTGAAAATCTATGAAAAACGTACGGCCCCTTTGTTATCTTTTGGAGCACTTTAGTATCGGTAAATCCACTTTTACCATATAGACGGGTCGTGAGGTCCCAAAAACACCCAAACCCGGAAAAAATATCCGCCAATATTTTTGCATCAATGTATGAGGCGAGGTGTTTTATAAATATCAAAAATCCCCAAAAATCCACTTTGAGGAAAAAAAATTATTATAAGCATTTAAAAAGTGGTGTTTTTGATAAATTGGAATTTTCGCTTGCCGATATTCGGGATGCACGCGTGAAAACAATGCGCTTACGTTGGCGACGTGCGTGTTAATTTATTTTCCTCAATTTCTCGCGCATGATATGCCTTGCAAAAGCGTAAGCCAAGTTTCCGACAAGAGGAGCATTGAAAGTCCAATGTAGTTTTTTTTCCGGAATTTAGATTGATTTTTCATGCTCACTTTTTGTATGGGCCTATTATTTAGTTGCTATGTTTGATGTTCTAATAGGGATATTTTTGTTATTTTGCTGGATACTTTCTTGATTTTGAAACTTTTAAAATAAAAATATTTTCAACAACGGGGTCATTTTTGAATCCGTTTTGAGTCCGCTATGCACCGACTGAATGGGGTTAAATATGACCACTTTGTGGTCAAAAACGTGTGAAATTACCCTGTTTGTGGTCATAATTTTTACGGCTTTTTAGCCGGGTACAATAGTGACTGGGCGTATTTAGGTGTATTAAGTCCTAACTAAAGGAAAGGTGAACCTTTTTGTCCCGTATGAAAGAACCATAGGTTTCTATAAGAATTTAATTTGTTATTCATGTCTACAAAGAACTTGAAAGGTTGAGGTGTTTTATTATTAAGTGTTTTATTACAGGTTACGTAGGTTCTACAAAGAACCGATTCTTGACTGAACCTGTTTGTTTGTTTTTTACTTTTTTGCACTATGGCCTGAGAGCAGAACCCTCCCCGCCCCAGCATTTCGAAAGTGTGAAAATAAAAATAGCTCACAATAAATAGTGTTAATTATTTTTGTGGCAGCATCGGCTTCAAAGTATCCATGTAATTCATCATGTTCACTGTTTCATTGAACAGATTTAGGCCTACAATCTTGAGAAAAAAATAGTTGGCACTTGCTCACCCGGGTTGAGTCAAGAACTTCAAGCTCCTGTTATCAATTATCACCCGGCTCATCACTCAATTGAAAGCTTCAACATCCCCTCTCAAATTATCCTTCCCCAATCCCCATCCATATTTTCCAAGAAATTCATCAGTTTTATTTTTTTCAAGAAAAGTCTATGAAGAAAACTTACCAAAACGTAGTTAGTGGAAGCCTTGTAGGCCTACTCGTTCAGGTTATTTATAATAATTCATTCATTCAATCAATATTCATTTCCATAAAATAACACAATACAACATAACATCAAACGCACAAAACATATGGAGGAGTAGGCTGGAAAGCCATTTAGGCCTGATGCCTGAGAATAACCCACCCCTTAAAATACAAAGCATTTTACAGAAAATCAAATAAAACATTCTTAAAAACGACAAATACAAAACAAGGACGGGCTCAAGACATGCATGATTTAGTCATAGTTTTGGACCATACTGTTAACTCACTATTTAAACCATGAGCTAATTCTTTATTCGACTTAAAAACAAAAGCAGCAAATTTCAAGACTTCTGTGAATTGGTGGCCTGTAAAGGGGGAAGCCTGCCGTGATGATATGAATCAGCTGTCTGCTCTTTTGCACCAACGCTGTAGATTAACTTTATTCGTAACCTATCCCGACAAAACTCACTAAACCTCAATGAGCTGAGACTAGAAAATGCACAAGTCATAGAAAAGTTCGATGACGTCATCGTATATCCAACCACTCATATGCAGTGGCGTACCCAGAGGGGAGTAGTTCCCCCCTGTTGGGAATCTTGCACCCCTGAAAAAATAGTGATTTACATAAGCCATATACTAACAAATTTTAATATAGGGCCTATGCTTTCCCCTGAAAATATGTGTGCCCCCTTTCCCCCAGAAAAAAGCTGGTTACGCCACTGCTGCACTGGGCACGAAATCGCTGGCCAGGCCAGCGACTCCTTCATGGCTTCAATCAATCAAATTTATTTGAACTTCAACATCACAGCACTTGCCATCCCTGCGCATGGGAATGGTGTTTCGGAGGCCACGGGTTCGAATCCCGCCACGGATGTCAAATTATCTTCGTTAGCTTCTATCACTTTACCCCTTCCCTTCTTCTCGGGAGACACCAAAAGAGGTTAGGGCAAATTAGTTTGCGGAAACAAAATGGTCTCCCTATTGAAACACGTGCTTGTGTGCTCTGTTGTGGCCCCTCATAATCGGTGTTTCACGGTGGTTCACATATGTGCCGTTATTCATGACCGCAACAGGTTTCTCTATCATTTTTTAAATCTCTTTAAAATTGAAAGGAATAAGCACTTGAATGATACCAACGCCAAATTTTGGACAAATATCCGCCATCAAAACTACACAAATACTCTCAAAATTCTAGGTTTCATATATTTTGGGACTAGCGGTGTTGCACTTTCCGCTGCGGAGGGATTTTATATTGTGCTCTTATAGTCAAGCCTCTCAGAACATAAAGGATGGGAAAGGGTGTTCACTTATGTTTGAAGTGGTTCTCGACTAAAATTTTAGGTTAAACACCGGGCCCAACGGCCGTTTTTTGAAAAATGTGCCCAAAGTTCTTTTTCCGGGGTGCTCCCATTGGGGCGTCGAAATTATTTTTTCAGTATCCTGTGGCCAACTTATTGTAATGGTGGTGTGCATTATATGTTTTCAGCCATGACAATCGATTGCATTCATTTCAAAATCCAAAATGGCCTGCCTTGCATGAATTCAAAATGGCGCCAAATGACACATGTTAATAAATGAGAATATACACTGTTACTAGCCAGTTTCTAATGACTTTTAGTGTCAATTTAGATGTGTTTGGGTACAAAGGAATACATTTTTGTCGTTTCAAAATTCAAAATGGCCGTCAATACAAGAAATCCAAATATGGCACTGCCATGAAATGACAAATATTGGCCAAATTCTAGGTATGGCATTAATAAACACCCTTCGTTTGAAACTAAGTGTATGTTTTATCTCTAGATACTTCTTCATATCCAGACAAATTACAAAAAGTTTTTTAATTCCAAATGGCTACCGTTCACCTCAACATTTCAACTTGGCGCCAAACTGTGTCACTCTTGACCAAATGAACATTTCACGGGTCAGTTGATGCCAATGATTAAGTTGCCATCTGCAGTGTCGCCCAATTAATTGTTTGACCCCTCAGTACAGGGTCTTTCGTGCGCGAGTGCTATCGCCTCCCGGTGACGAACACTCACAGATGAAATTATATGGGTGTAAGGCTGGCGCTGACAAACTAGGCCATTCAGTGACAGAGGAGTGCAAACAATGGGTCTTTTGGTGAGAGACATCGAATTGCGCCCCCCCCCCAATAAAGTGGTTTTCGGGTGACAAGTGCTAAATGCTTCCTTAAAAATGGGTTTTTGGGTGAAGTTTTGCAAAATGTTCTGAAAAATAGAGGTCTTAGGGCAAATTATTTTCAATACTTTTCCACTAAAAAATGGGGTTTTCGGTGACAGTGGTAAGATGTGCCAAAACATGGGAGTCTTTGGGGAACCCTTTTTAAATGGGGTCTTTGGCGACAACGATGATAAAATATGGGTCTTAAGAGCCTAACATAGGCCTACGCGTCAACCTCCAAAGGGGTATGGCAAGCCATTAAAGCCATAACGTATGCTGCAGCGTTGCGAGAAAGTAGCAACGAGTTGCGAACATTTCGGCAACGCGTTGCGACTTTCAGCAACCGCGTTGCTGTGTCGGCATCAAAATCATGAATTTCTGTGACGTATTAAAAAAATAGCCCCACACCGCGTTGCCTCGGAATTTGCAAGCGTTGCGAACTTCAAAAAACGCGTTGCAAAGCTTAACAACGCGTGCAGCTTCACAGCGAGTTGCTAAGGTTAACAAGCCATAGGGTCATAACGTATTGCCGCAACGGGGTGTGAGAACGTGCAACGCGTTGCGATAGTTCGGCAACGCCTTGCGGCGTCAGCCAATCAAATTCAAGAAATGATGGACGTATTTCAAAAAAATAGACCACAACGCGTTGCGGTGCGGCAATACGTTATGAACTTATGCCTTTCACAAACGCGTTGCAAGCCAATCACAACGCGTTGCGAGCTCACAACGCGTTGTAAACTTCACAACAGTTGTGAAGGCAATAGGGTCATAACGTATGCTGCAACGCGTTGTGAAGGTTTGCAAACGCATTGTGAAGGTCGCAACGCGTTGTGAGATTTAATTTTTTGAAATTAAGCACAGAAATTCATGATTTTGATTGGCCGACACCGCAACGGGTTGCTGAAATGTCGGAACGCGTTGCCGAAATGTCGCAACGCGTTGCCGAATGTCGCCAACGCGTTGTGACTTTCTCACAACGCGTTGCGGGCAATACGTATGACCCTTATGGCTTTTAAACCTTAGCACGCGTTGTGAAGTTGCAAAGCGTTGACGAAGCTTCGCAACGCGTTGTGAAGGTGGTGGGGGATTGCAACGCGTTGACAAGGGATCTAGCAACGCGTGTGGGTCTATTTTTGAAATACGTCACAGAAATTCATGATTTTGAATCGGCCGGACACAGCAACGCGTTGCTGAAATGTCGCAACGCGTTGTCTTTCTCGCAAACGCGTGCAGCAATACGTTTATGGCCTTTTGGATTGCCATAAGTGGGAAAGTACCCCAGGTGTAGCCCAAGTAATAGTTTGACCCCTCAGTACGTGTCTTCGTGCGGCGCGTGCTATAGTCTCGGTGGGGAACAATCACATATGAAATTTAATTCGGTGTAGGCGGGCGTCTCAAACTCAGGGCACCACGACTAGAGGATGTGGGGTTTGGGTGAGGACTCCAAATAATTCCCCAAAATAGAGTTTTGGCGTGAAAATTTTGCTAAATCTTCCCAAAAATAGAGGTCTTTGGGCCAAAATTTTTAAAATGGCGGTCTTTGGGTGACAACGGATGATGAAATTGTGGGTCTGAAGAGTATGGCACGCTCACGTATCAAATCATCGCGAGTTTTCCCGCGCTTGT
>JAMKCH010044997.1:0-11515 GCA_023653785.1 Ophioderma brevispina | reverse complement strand
GGACTTGCATTTGTTATGAAATCCTCACAATATTTTTAGTATATTTTTTAGGCTGTAAATTGGAAAATAGGACAGTGACATGGCCACTTTGGTTATGTGAATATACTAGCATTTTGTGACAAAAATTTACAAAGCATTCTACCATAGCAAGATTTTGACCAAATTTTTCAAAGTAGTCTCTCCAGCTTCAGGTTTTTCTCAAAAAGGCTTCAGTTAGACCACTTGGCCACCAGAAATCTTCATAGAAATTGGTCCTTTGCGTGAGTATGTTTGTATTCATTTTAAAAAATGCTATTTTTTGTGTCATTGTTCTACAAAAATTTTGGAGAGAATACAAAGTCTGTCTTCTACACAGTATGTTGTGACTTTACGTTCCTTTACACAACCACGGGTTAAAATGTAATACTTTCTGGCCATAGTCCAACAAAATGTAACTATACCTAAATGTTTAGGTGCATGGATAGATCGCCCCATATATTAGGTATTAATATTCCCACTGGTTATCGCTATCATTTTTAGAATGTCGTTCTGTATTTTTACTAGAATCAGGATTAGGTTTTGATATCAAAAGTTAAGCAATATTCAGCACATTTTTTGAAGAGCGCCCCCCAAATTTTCAAATTTGATATTATTTGGCACAGCGTTATGTTGTTAATTTGGGGGGGTTCTCTAGGAAACTGTACCTGCGCACGAGAATGCTCAAAATGCGTATTTATCATAAATGAGCGATTTTTGTATTAGAATTGGGATCCCAGCATTGTACTTTTAAGGTTAGGATTATCGGCTACGACTTCATGCCCAGATCTTGTTGAAATTCTCATGAAATGTTGGTATGGGAAAGAACATGTTGCCAAATTTTTAATTTTTCCAAAAGGCATTTTAGAGATATGTCCCATAATGTGTTTTCCATTCCCATAGACTTTGTACAGGGCTGATTTTGGCAATAATAGGACAAATGCCAAAATGAGCATGTTGTGAACAACTACACATTTTTATTCATTATTCTAAAGTAATTGATGATTTATAGATTGGTGTTTTATTTTTAATGGTTAAGAAATATCAAAAATCCATGCAATTTTTTTTTTGGCTGTGTGTCATTAAAAGCAAAGGACAGGTGGTCGCCAACACACTTTTTTTGTTGAAGTAATTTCTAGAAATACTGGAAGTATCCACTTTTCATAATTTTTTCCTAGAAGAAACTCACTCCCTTGGTGATGAATACGGTGTCATATGAAAGGAAATCAATTAGAAAATTCTCACATTAGATTTTGTCAGATTGAGTGTTTCTATTTGAAATAAAGGTGTTTTTTAATTTTTCCTAAATTATTTTTCCCTAAAATACTTTTTCTAAAAAATTAACACTGATTCAAAAAAGCCTAACGTGAGATTTTAGGTAGTTTTGCTTATACATACATCCCTGGAGTTTTCATCTTAAAAGCACCTTCCATTTACCTGGAAAAATTATTTTTGTAAAAATTAGGGAATTTTTATAAAATAAATAACAAACACTAAAACACATCACACAGTCTTGAAACGGCAAAAATTTTTGTGGAAGAGTTCAATCCTTACCATAGTCAAGTTTGGACTAATTGATGTAGGTGTTTTTGATTTATGGTCATTTTTCTCTAAGACAATTTTATCCGATGATCCTACTACCTTAACGGCAGAGCTGAATGCTATGTTTATGTCGTGCATGATGAAGTAGTGCCACCTCTAGAAAATAACCTCTAACTTGATTTGCCTGAACCAATAAAAACAACTATGATGAGCGTAGCACGTACATGGCGCTATTTCCCCGCTTTTCACATTGGAAGGCCGTTTTCACAGCAGCTGTTTTGAATTATTATCGGGATCCCATATCAGTATCTAATTACAAAATTCCTTTGTTTTGTGAAACGACATTTTCGAGCTTACCCTTCACAGGTAGGTTTACAGCCAGTTACCAATGCAACTGTGTAAAATCTCAAATTTTTTGAAAAATTGGGGGCGCTCTTCAAAAAATGTGCTAATATTGCTTTAAATGCGCATGAACAAATGTCACATTGGACCATCAGACTTAAAGGTGCAAAGAGAGATTTTGAGGCACCCAAATATTGTTTTAATAATAGTAATTTCAGATATAATATATTAAACCTCAAAAGATGCCTTACCTCATATTTGGCTACCGCAAGTTCTTTAGAATGACAAAGGCGATTTTGATTTGCTTATGTTCAATAGAACACATAGGCTGAATTTTGTATTTTTCTCCTATCCGAAATTAGAAATTTCTCAATTTTGTACACAGAACCATTTCTCAACTTAAGCCTTTCAATGGGGATACTTTGATGGAATGCAGTTGCATCAGGCAAAAATCAGTATTTTCTATTTTCTGGGACACCTGATATGTGAAATCTCTGTTGCACCTTTACGAATCATATTGTGATGATACCAGCTGACAGAATCTTGGAGACAGCTTCATGGCCTAAATTTGTTATATTTTGACTCAACATTCACTTCCAATTTTGATAACTTCTCTCTTGATACTAACTTTTTTTCTTGGAACTGGGTACTTTGTGGAGAATTATGTGAATGAACCAACACATATTTTTCTGCAAGATGATGTGATTCATGATCTATTCTAGGATTATTTCATATTTGTTCACATTGACCCACAAGAGACAACATTACAAAGTATCATAGCAACCAAGTAAACAAAGCTGATTAGATTTTGTGTACAAAATATGTTAAAGGAAGATGGCCCGATTTAAGGATATGAAGTTTTCATCTTGATAGATTGGCCTTCACACCAAAACCCCATCTGTAAAGTTTCGCGCCGATATTTCAATCTGTTTTGATGCGAGAGCTAAAAACGTGATTTTGTAAGCCCCACAGAGTACTCTGTAAAATTAATATTGGTTGACCAAAATGGGCCACATTTTCGCTCATAACTTCCAAACCAAACATCCTTTGGCTCTTAAGATTTCACAGGGTAAATGAGAAAAATAGTAGCTTTCTTCTGATACCAAAATGTTGACCACTTCCGGTAAAATATGGGGCTTCTGGGGACAAGGCTATTAGCGATCGGGCCATGGACCTTTAATTAACTTGCTAATTTGCATATGCCATAGGGAGCAACTTCCCCCCGCCCCTGTTGGTATGCTACTTTCTCACATATTTTGCACACGTAATATGAATTCCAACTGTATCCTCATAATCATACCAGAAGGGGTTAGACCCAAAGAGAGACCTAACAAAAATAATTGGTTGTAAAATAAACCCATTCAAATGTTAGTTCCCCAACCCTTTCAACCCTATGTTAGATACATAAGTTAATGGTTTTTGAGATGGCTGCAGTCATTAGGGAAGCCATATAAAACAAAAACGGTACTATAGTTCCCGCAAGGCCGCAAATAAATCGTGGCCAGCGTGGAAAACTTGGTATGCACGTTGCAACACGGTTATGTATGAGCATATATACACAGCTCTAAATGAGATGCAAGCACCTATGCTGTGTCTTGCACTGAACGCTTTATGTACACAGTAAGTATCTAATACGCTGGCCATGGTTCTTCTGCTTAAACCGTAGGTTTGTTTGAACTCATTTGCGCGCAGTTTTCATGCTGGTTATGAATATGGTCATGAAAAGGGGTAATATTTATGTAATAAAAGAAATTTTTAAAAATGATCTTTAAGCGACTTTAGTCCTTCTGCAGGGCCCACATAGCTAACCTTCCTCTCAAAGTATGGGTAAAAAGCTGTTTGGCCATATAAGTTGACTTCATCATGTTAAGTAATTTCACCAGGTAGGTCTCGTAATTTAAGGGAGTTGTATTTCCCCCTTGTATCTCTATTTATATTTAGAGAATAAAGGTATTGATTTTGGTAAACCAGTACTCTCTTTACGACGAATTGAAACCAAGGCGATACCATTATTTTAAGTGGAAGAACGAGGCCGGAGGCCGAGTTCTTCCACGCAAAAATAATGGTGTTGCCGGTTTCAATTCGTCGTAAAGAGAGTACCGGTTACCAAAATCATACCTTTATTCTCATTCTTAAACAGCTTTATCATTTAAGGTCATCTTTAACCCAATTTCACGATATTTTACGGCTTAAATACAACAAGAAAGGACTGCCACCACCCAATTGCAACAATCGGACAACCCGTTGAACGCAATGATCATATGCAATGAGACGCAACGTTGGCAGGCGCGCGCGAACATAGCAAAACGCGGTATGACGCGAGTGCTTCAACCTAAAAATAACGTCAATATGCAGCGCGTACAACCTGGGTTCAATTGTCGAATTGAACCCGGGCATCAGCCAATGAAATTGCTTATATTTTCAAAGCTGTTTAAGAATATTAAATTAAAAGCAAAAACAAAAATATGTACTTTTCTGTAGGCCTAATTTAATGTGCAAATTTAACTATGAGCAAAATTAACGAGTGTGTAATTGTAATAAGTAAATGAAAACGGATAGCATAAGGATAGCTCAGAAGCATTTGAAAAAGAATGCTTGTATTGTTGTACTTGTTATGATTGTTGTAGTTCATGAACCATATTAATGTGTATGAGCCATGTTGCCAATTCTTCCTAAGGGAGGTACAGAAAAATCATTGAAAAACTAAGTTGAAGGAGAAAGTGAAATAATCACTTTCAAAGAAAAATATTTTTAAAACCTTGATTTGAGTCCCAAAATGATTGTTCAGACTTCCTGAATGTCATTGAGTGATTTAGCTGTGGTTCTCTACCTGCCACTCAAAACATGAATTCAAAGTCTTAACTAGTCATACTATACTTTGTTCGATCTCGAGTTTAGGGGTGACGTCGTGGCATGACTCTGCATTCGCTCAAGCGTTTTGTTTGTGCCGCCTTTGTTCGCATGCGTAAATGCTGCAATTCCAAAGTCGACGCGTGCGTTTTTAGGGTTTGAAACCTAACACGCTCAGTGACGTCACCCCCAAACTTGAGATCGAACAGAGTATATAATTTCAATTCCAAGCTAAATTGGCACGCAGGACCTATTGTGCATGTGTGTGGGGGGGACTCATGGTGAATACACAACACAGAAATTTATCTCTTGCACAGGTACCAATTATTTGACTTTAAATCAATGTGGTCATACCAGAGCATAGTCAAAACACTTTGTGACTTGTGTACAAGTCCTTAGGTTTTTGTGTCGTGCATGCCATGGGGCTGGGAATCCCCCAGTTTTAAAAGATTACATACACTAGGAATAGGTGTCAAAGGAGGGATCAACCATGGATAGAACCAGATATTTACCAACCACTACAGTCCTTGCACTCCCCACATTTTCAACACAACACCTACACTGAAATGGTAGCCAGTCTTCGTCTTGCTAAGATCGAGTATAGACCAGTTTCCCTCAGAGATAACTATTCTGTGATGACACACAGGGTTGTCTTGAATCACTTCCTTTGTTTTGATAATGCACCAATCTGCCTTGTGAATCATGCCAATAGCAAATCTAAGAGTGTGGCTTGAGGGTGCAAATCCTTTGATATCGTAGTTTATCACCAAGGTGATGGTGACAACACATCATAGGTCAGGCCCAGCTGATTTTGAGGTGTATGAATTGTACAGATGTGAGAATTGGTGGCTCTGTGATAAAGAACATGTGAATTTAAACCATTTTTAAATGGGTCTGTCTGAAAAATGTGCTACCTGGCTGCCCTGTAATGCCGAGGAAGGTTGTCTCATGGAAGAAAACTCTGGCTTATAAGGAAGGAAAATTTAAAACTGAAGGGAATAGTCAGGAAAAATGCAAATAGACTAGAGAATTTATGCAAGGAAGATAGAAGTTATTTGGGAAGAAATTACATAAAAAAATTAGGAAATGAGCTGTAATTTTGAACAAAACAAAAGCCACATAATTACACCTTATTTTAGAAGCTCCTTTTCACTTTAATTAAAGATTGATTGGTGTGTTACAAATGAACATGAAATCTTCTGATAAAAGAGTGTCTTGTAAGAAACTTTTGATGGTATTTTTAAAGTAGCTTTGATTTTCATAGTCAGTGACAGTTTATTTTGATTTTCAATTTGATTGACAGCTTTTACTGGTAACATGCAATTTCCAGATCTAATTTCTTACTGTATATACCATTCCCTCTAATAAATGCTTGCTCACTTCTAATTCCCCTTTTGTTTTGAATGCATGGAGAAATTACAGGGTGGAGGGGGTTATTCATCCCCCCATAGTTTCTGCCTTTATTCACCAATTTAAGGCCTTTGTGCAGCTTTTATTCATCCGATTAACAGTTTCTTGAGCACAAATAGTGAGGGTATCAAGCTGTACAATATTTTAAAAGTTGGAATCTGTTCATGAAAGGATTAGGCTACTGCTCAGTTTTGTTATGGTACAATTATTTGTGGAAGTGCTTGCAAAAACATACCTAGAAAACTCTACAAACTGCAAATGTCAATTGATCAAACCAATGTGCATCCTAGTCATAAGGATTCAGTCATTATATGGCCTAAAATGAAAGAATACCATCCCTTTTAGCAAAAAATCAAACAAAGGAGAATTTAACAACAAACATGCAACATCTATACTACAAAAAAACAAATCTGCCTGGCTATGCATTTTATTATGCTTTGACATAGGGGGCTGATACTTGGCTGAGGTAGGGGAGGACAGTCTGGGGTTTGTTGTCAGGGTTTCAGAGTGACCCAAAAGGTCAAAGGTCATCTAGAGGTTATCCAGCAGGGCAAGAAAGCCAGGTGACTGCCCAATTAATAATAATACCAACATTTTTATAGTGCCTTTTCCATAGGATTCAAAGTGTTGTTGTCGGTAATCGTCCCTATAGAAAACAATGCTTTGAATTTCGACAGAAAATACTTTATCATCTTTTTACATAATAATGGTGTATTCAGCTTATTCACTTCAGGTGTGATCTAATACAAGCATTCCAAATATGCAAAAAACTAGGGTTCAAAACAAATTGGGGGCACTTTCTGGAAATGTCCTCATGTCTATTTAAACTGTAATATTCCCCATAACATCTACCCGAATATCGCTGGGGTCGATGAGGTAAGTGCGAGCGATAAAGTGCCTTGCCCAATGTGGGCAACATGTTGGCCACAGCGGGACCTCAAACTCACAATTTTCACGGTCTAATGATATAGCCGTGCCTTTTCCAGTGGACCAACACATGCTCTCTAGCCTTGAGGCACTTTACCCAATGCAGAACTATTTCTGTGGTTCATTGTAGGTGGCCACAATTTTCTTCAGTTTAAAACTTGGTTGAAAAAGTCATACTATGCATTACCGTTGTCCTAAATAAACGCCTCGGGGGCGGTGCATTTTCAAAAATCCTGCAAAAACACCCTCCTAAATACGTTTGCAATCCTCTCTTTGTGTATCTACATGTGCCAGTCTTTCTTTGGTATCTACGTGGTGGCAGGTACATTAGTGACGATCAGAAGCAGAAAGCAATGGACATTGAAATATTGATGGACAACCAGCGATTATGATATAGATTACGACAGTCCCGGCCATTTAAATCATGTGATTTAGGTAGCTTAACTCATTTTGTGAATTGTTTTATTCCAAAACCCTACCTACCTTATTTTTTCAATCCTGTTACACCAATAAAGGCAATTTAGGCCTAATGTGAGGTATCTGGCTATCAACTTATGGCAAAGATGGACCCAATAGTAACAAAAACCTAGAGGAATTAAAGTCAAGGGTATACGACTCTGTCAGGGAAACACCTCACAATGTAGTGATGATTAATGTCATGGGTGAGGATAAGGTTAGGAGGAAACCGCTTCCTTTTCTGATGAAATAAGAAGTACACAGCCAGATGATTTCCTAACTCTTCTATGGTCCTACACTTTATAGTGCCATTATGCAGTAGGTTTGAAGACTCGTGAGAGTGTTTAACCAATTCCATTAATGCATGGAAATGGTGCTATACTGAACTGTATTAAACACATGTCAGTACTTAGGGATATTTAAAAAGGTGTTCCAAAATGGTTTAAGAACCACAGGACCTTTCATGATCATGCTTAAAAATTTCCTATGTACTAATGCTTTGTGGGGAAAAATGACTGTAAATTTTTGTGGATCACATGTCCTGCTGAGGTGAAATGTCCCAACACTGGTGCATTATGGCATGGACGATATACCACCCTATGATGCGGCATACTCTAGACTCTGAAAATTGGTCCTTGGGGTATATTTTGATTTTTGATGATTTGATCAGATGGGATTGCCCACTTCCCTCACAGATAAAGCTTTGCTGTCAACTGCTAACAGCAACAGCCTACCTTAGAATAAATCAAAAAAACTTTTAAAAAGCCCCCAAAAATAAAAAAAATAAAAATATAAAATCTGCAACTTCCAGTAGTGAGGGCAGCATCAAAGTTGAGTGTACCACGATTCTTGGCCACAGCCTGCCATGCAAAGTTAAGTGGAGACTTGCCCCCCCAAAATGTTGAGAGTATGACAGCATGGGAGAATATCGAAAATAAGGGAGTTAGTCGTGACCATACATGTCACAGCTGTTTATAATCTCATTTATTGTTGTGACAAAACCAGAGTAAAACTATAAGTATCATTTGTGCTCACAAAATGCCCAAACCTCCCAAATCTCAGATGTATGGTTAAAAACACCAGGGGCACTTACATTAAAGATTTACAATCGATGATAAGTTTGATTTATCAGCTTAACTTGGCAAGTTGGAAGTGTGAACTTACAACAAGTTCAACTTAGACTTACAATCAATCTTAAGTCTGGTTGAAACAGCCCAGTCTTTCCCGATACGTATAGCCTAGATTTATGGTTTCAGGTGAATTAGTACGACGATCATAGATGGTGCAAACCAGTAGATTTTCACTCCTGTACCAATAGACGAACAATGTGACCACCTTTATAATAAAACAGATATTTCTATCTGGAAATTTTACCCCTATCGGATCTTGAACCTATTTGGACTCATAAACTTTTGAAACGACAACCGCAGGCCTAGGACAAAACCGATATCTTTTTGAATGCCCCTGAATGGTGTCAAACTGTTGGTATAGACTACTTTTTTAAAATTTGATCCTTTTGAATTTTTGGACTTATGTAATAAACCTTACCCCTTTTAAAACTACAATTTAACTCCTTTGTATTGATAAACTTTATATGTTGTTCTTAAAGGTTTCTCAATAAAATTCTGGAGAAAATGATTTTTTGTGCCAATTAGTTATGGGTTAAGGCGTCATTTGTCCTAATTTGGCTGGCCTAATATGCACTTTCCAGTGATCACAGTAATCACTATTACATCATGCATATGCCTCAAAGAGGCATACCTTATCAAATACGTTAAAGTGTTGACATCACTGACTGGTCAAAAGAAACTGCTTTTTAGAATATCTGTTTCTTTAATCCATGCACGATCCCTACCTAATCTGTTACTTCCATTTTGTTAACACACATACTGTATGCAAGGACATCCAATATTGCTTTGATGTAATATATACGTAATACTTAAAATCAGAACAATGATAGACTTTTCAATAAGCTTTAAAACATATTAGTAGCACTGATATTTTGGGGTGTGGTTTAACACATTTTCGCATTTCCTCTCAAGCGTAACACTTTAACAGCTTGAGTTGCCAGTGGTTTAGAGAGCACATACAACTTTGTCCTATAGCTGTAGATTCCACACCACTAAATAGATCTGGTCTGGCACCCTCTGGCCAAAAAGTGTTTGGGAAAAAGGTAAAAAAAAGTGACACGTCAAAGTTAAAATTGAAAAATAGTAGAAAGTGGAACTTCCTGGACCATATTTTGTGTTAGAAATTATTTTAAAGATAAAAATCAGCACAATATCAAGACAAAAAGGTGTGTGAGGCTTACTACTGAGTAATTACAGTACTAATTTTACACCCATCCCATAGGAATATTTTGACTAGAAGCCACAGTTTCGGAGGGGATTGGAACTCAATTGTTGTCTTCATGCTTCAGTAGCTCGAAAACTCCGTGGTCAACTTATGGATTCTTCTTGCTGAATGGGATGCAGAGGTCTAGCAGTCCAAGGTAATGCATAATTTAAGCAACTGAGTCGCTTCGTTAATGAGAAATTTATGTTTTAATTAGGGCCATTTTGTACATAAACCAATGGCAATTTATTTGGTGGTGTGCAACCTGTAACGTTAAATCTGAGCTCATTAGTTCTTCTTCTTCTTTCGTGTCTACAAGACATTGGTAATGGCTTGTAGTGGTGTCAGGATTTGTTGAGCTGGATAAGCTGATCCGGGGCCATGTATATCCATGATATGGACGCTCCTAATATGGCCCACTTTTGAAGCTGGGGGCGGATTGGGAACAGTCGGGGGTTTGTTTTTCACCCTACTCGTATTTGAAACTGGCTGCGATAATACACATCACATACAGTTGTAGTTCTCCGTACACGGGACCGACAGCTTAATGCGGCCTCTGAAGGACAGGATTCATTCGCCCAATTCCAAGTGTACCATGGAGGAGAGCGGTATTCTGTTATTTATTCAATAGCCGGTATACGGATCAAATCCAGAAATGAGTACCCAGTTAAAACCCAGCAAAGTGTCCCCAATGGGATTCGAACCCGGGATATTTGCACCACAGGCAAGCACCCTAACCACTAGGCCACACTCTCATTAGTTGATTCAACCTTATATGTTTGCACATCTATATTTTGAGCTGTCTGGATTGTATGAAATAGGGCACTTTAGTTACAATCAATATTGTTTGATATGCCAATCACATACTATTTGTCTTAAGTGATATTCAAATTTAGGTTATACTGAATACTGTAATTTTTTTTTTTTAAATAACATTTGGTATTAGGCATTGTTAAAGAAATTCTAGGATGAGTATTTTTGTTACATTTGGTTTCAAAGCCAACACTTGTGTGGTACAGGTATCTGAATACCCATCCAAAAATTATGTCAGTACCCGATACAAAATTACCTGTAATTCCTTCATCTTAATTTCACCATGTGATGTGAGGCGGGCATTTTAATTAATACGCATGCACTATATTGCGAACAGTGGTGTATCGAGGCAGTCGATCCAGAGGGGGCAAAATTTCTAAGTCATCCCGCCAGAGGGGGCAAAATTAGCAAGTCGTCCTAGTGATTTGCTACAATTAAGTCTGAACTTGATGAAATGCGCTTGTAGCGCACGAAAATCGACAAATTTAGTTTGAGTTTGCCCAAATTTAGGCTGAAATTGGTCAAAATTCCCAAAAAAAGAGGGATTTTTTTTTTTTTTTTTTTTTTTTTTTTTTTTTTTTTTTTTTTTTTTTTTTTTTTTTTTTTTTTTTTTCTTCCCCCCCCCCCCCCCCCCGCCCCCGGTAAGTAAGCTACTGATTGCGATATAATGCATTTGTAAACTTGTGTTCAGTTCAGATAGTTATTTCGATATTTTCAGTGATGCAAGACTTAAGAAATTTCCGAAAATCCAGAAATTTTGCCATAATAAAAAAAAAACCTGAAATGTAATTTTTTATGGATTTGGGTGATATTATTTAAGCATAAA
>JAMKCH010044996.1:0-11586 GCA_023653785.1 Ophioderma brevispina | reverse complement strand
CGCCGATTCTTCATGAACTCCATTGGCTCCCAGATGAAATCGCGGTGGCTTTTAAAATATTGTTAACTGCATACAAAGTTCGTCATGGTATTGCACCAAAGTACATATGCGATTTATTGTCGGACTACTTCCTCCCGAACGCATCTTCGTTCTGCTCACAACTCCTCTTTAAGCATGGCCCGCGCACAAAAACTAGGTACGGTGATCGGCTTTCTATGTTGCGGCACCACGTTTGTGGAACAACCTTTCCTCTTGACAATCCGCAAAGCTTCCAACTATCTCGCTTTCAAGAAGAAATTTGAAGACACATTTCTTCAAATTAATGTGGACTTAATTTGTCGACTCAACCTCCTGTACTTTTTAATTATTACCATATCGGCATTTTTTGTTTTGTATGCTTGTTGTGTTTTGCGGTCGGCAGAAGTACTCCTGCTCCTACTTTTGTATTTTTGCGCTCCTCGGTAGCTCAGTGGATTCGCTCTGGGGCTGCATGTTACTTTTGTCCGCAACGTAATTTTGTTTTTGGGATATAGATATGTTGTAATGAATTCTGCATATTTATGCGCTTGGGGCTTTGTAATATTGTAATTTTACCCTATTTCTATTGTTATATATAATCTGAGCCTGTAATTAGTAATCTCCAGCTCCGTTTTTACCTTGTAGTTTTTTAAATTATGGTTCTGTCAGCGCTTAGAAACTGTTTTTACGCCTTTATAATGTAAGTTAGTTAAGTTTTAAGTTACCTTGATATTGATGCTGTTTTATGATATACTCTCATGTCTTTATGTATATGGCTATACTATGGGGCAAAATTATTTCAGCTTCCATTACAAGACACATGGCGAAAAAACCCGCTACTACTGAGACTAACCCTACCGCTCCACTTCCCTCACCTATGGACCATTGTGGGCAGTCATGCACTAGTTGGATCATTTCGTAAGGTATAGAATGCATAAATAGAATATCTCACCAAAATTGTGAGATTTGTTTCTATTTTATCCATTATACACATTACGAAATGATCCCACTAGTTACCCTCATCCAGGCCCTTCCGCAAGTTGACCTTGGGGAAGGTTCAAAAATGAGCACAGGATTCTGGTCCGGCCAGTGACATCATATGGTTGGGCTTACCGATGCTAGCGTGGGACGCTATAGCGTGGTGCGGCACCGAAATTTTTAATGTGGCAGTAGGGGTTTCTGATGCTTTATTTGAGCACAAAAAATGCACGATATGGATCATTCATAAGTATAACATGTATAATAAACACTCTCACAATTTTGGTGATATTTTTTTTAAATGTGTTAAATTTAGTTTTTTAAACCATTTTAAAAATGGCAGATGCTTTTCGATTGTCTCCTGCAGCGCACATCCAAACAATTTCAAATAAAGGCGTCACACAGCCAAAAGTGGTGACGAGCAACTGGTGTTCCTAGTATTGTATCGTGCATCCGAACTAGTGTGGGGCAGTGCACATTGTGCCCGACTGTGGGTTCATCACTGATCAACACGCTTGCTTTTTTCATGTAGTACAGAATAATGTGCTACAGTTCTTACAAAGACTAAATTATCATAAAATTTTTCAATAAGCAAGCCACCATGAATTCTTGGCATGTGCCATATTTTCCCATTTTGATCCTCTTACAGCTTTGTCTTGTAGGGAACCAAGCAGTCCATGCACCTTCAGACATCAGCAACGAATCTTGGAGAAGGGTTTAGTCTCCTCCGGGGCAAGGTCCCCTCATTAGAGCCGTTATATACAGGGATACACAGAGGGGAAGCAGGCGGTTCAGGAAGTCGATGGAGAGATTGGTGTCTTCAGGCTTATTGTAAGTAATGATTTTAACATAAAACTAAAAAATACAAAGAAATTAAAAAAAAAGGTGTCCCAAAAATATCGAAAATTCTGATTTTTGCATTGATGAAAGCTTTCTATCAAAATACCCCACCTGAAAGGAATTAAGCTGAAGAAATGTTGTCTTTGGTACAAACATTGTGAAATTTCTTATTTTGTATAGGATCAAAATACAAAAGTCAGCCTAATTTTTTATTGAAATATAAGCAATAAGAATCACACCCTTTTTCTCTCTCTCTTTTAAGGCTTTCTGTAGCCAAATACCAGGTAAGAATTATTGAGTGTCTCGTCTATATGAAATTACTATTATGACACAATATGTGGGTGCCTCAAAATCTCTCGTTGCAGCCTTTAGGAGGCTCATGCATATGCTCATGGTATATATATTCAAGGCATATTCAGATTTTTGGGAAACAAATTCTCTCAAAAAAAAAGAGGGGATTGCTCTAAATGCAATTGACGGTGCCTCAACAAATATTTTCATGATTTGGCAAGTTGTTTCAGGCCATTTCCTCTGACAGTTCTTCAGCCAAAGTAGATAACTATTCCAACAAGTGTCTTTTTTTGGCATGCAAACGGTTGAACTTTATACCACATTATAAGGGTTCACACTAGGTTTTTGAAAATAGTGCGTCTACTTGGACAAAAATTTGTTTCCTCCCCAGGTTGCCAAAGTGCGTCTACTTCAAATTATATCGTGTCAAGTTTTAACAGGTTTGAGCACTGCTTTAAACCGACGCAAACATCCATAAATCAATCCAATTCCAAAACCTAGACTGGCATATTGAGAATCAATTATAAACCTAGTGTGACTCCAATTTTTGAAGAAAACAAATAGTAGATTATGTTACACATCCAACCATGTTCAACCTTGTGGAAGATTCTGTATATGTTATACATAGAAGGCCAAAGAATGCTTGTTTTCAACGTCTTTCGCTCAAAAACCCTGAGTGCTTGTCTCTCATGCTGAGTCTAAATATGGATATGACAATACTTAATCGTAAAATTAAAAAAAAAAAAATTTTTTTTTGCTACTTGAGTGTTTACAGTTGCCTGAACAGCAGCTCGGAAGCCCGCCCCATAATCCTTTGCGCGCGAACCATATTATCGACTGGCAAATGTGTGTTGACTCCATTTCTTTCTTTGTCGCCGGGAAGGTAACATCAGTCAAGTGTATCAACACAGCCTACGCTAGAGAGTACACGGTCACGAACGGTACACAAACTTAATGTTAAGCACTGCACATGAATTTGAAATTGTCAAGTCCAAAAGAAAATAAACATGCAAGTCCGATATTCCTAGCCCTGTTCCTAGCCCCGATGCCTAGACATGATGATATAATCACATCCTTGCCTGGACTCGGTCTCAACTTCATAGACTCAAAGTTACCGTCCCCAGTTACCCGCCCAAGTTACTGCCCTATTCTGATTTTTTTTTATCAAGTTCTTACCATAATGACCCAACAAACAGTTATACAAATAAGTAAAAATGCTGGATATATTCACTGAAACTTGTAATTACTAGAACTTTATCTTTAGAAGTAGGGAATCATGTGCCAAAAGTATTACGAAAGTACGAGTGGAAGTTGTAAACACAGAGCTGATGCCAGGCTGGTGACGTAAATCATGTAAATAGTCTCATATTACGCGCCGTTGTTTTAATAATGCCGCTGGCGGACGCAAGGTGCCTACACTCAATTCCTGTTCGCTCAATCGTCCGCTCTAAATGCCCTACAGTTGATACTAGCTTTCTGGCTGGTTTCAAGTAATTCTGAAGATGATGAAGAAATATTTAAAATACTGTTTATACAAAGAAGTGCATAGCAATCGGGAATCATTTCTTAATTGTTCATATACTATACTTTAGAAATTGAACCCACTAGACTTAAGCGCAGCTATCGATAATGTACAAGGAACGTTTGTTGTGCGGAACTATGAATACGGTCTTCTGCTATGAAGTGTCCTGGTGGACGGAAAACGAATTGGTCAGGCAAAAACGGTA
This sequence comes from Ophioderma brevispina, assembly GCA_023653785.1. Classification (NCBI taxonomy): domain Eukaryota; kingdom Metazoa; phylum Echinodermata; class Ophiuroidea; order Amphilepidida; family Ophiodermatidae; genus Ophioderma; species Ophioderma brevispina. Next base: position 7,732 of record JAMKCH010044996.1, on the reverse strand, counting down.
CTGGGAAGGTTTCTGAAAGCCGCTGAGTTGCCGCAAGGGTCAAAGAATTATTAAACATGGGGTACACAGCTGTTTGACCCCATGCAAATTGTCTCTTTTATTTGAGAAATTTAAGAAATGGCGACACAATCATTTTGACAACTGATATAACTTAAAAGTAGGGACATGCCAAGAGATATTACTTCTGAAAAAATCAGAACAATCCTTGTCGGAATTGCCAGATAGGCCTACAAAGGTCATGATTTGTATGCTATAGTGCCTCTATATGCTTATTCCCCAAAGAAAGACATGAAAACTAATTTTATGAAAAAATACTGCATGACTTTCCATCAAAATTTGCACAGGATGTAGTAGTAGAATAAATAGTCCAATGTGGCAAAGTGTGTCACGTTGATATTTTTGTTTTATTCTTGTTGTATCATAATGATTGAGACATTCAAACAGCTGTCGGAAAATCCATTGAAGATGGTATTGTTCTTATTATATAATATGAAGCTTCCATCTATACCGCATATTGGTAATACGTACATATATCAAAATTCATTGAACAGTATTTTTTGATACCGTGCTGTTAGTTTTGTTACTTGGTGTATGGTAGCTTTTAGCCACTAGTAATACGTTGGCAATAATTATAGCGTCCATGATAATTTTTATATGAGTTTACTTATTGCCATGCTTGGATGCCTGCTGCTTGCTGCGTGGTGATCCAGCAGCTTAGTGGGAATCGTTATTTTATTAAAAGCGTAAACATTGAAAATGGCCGCATACACACAGCGACAAAAACACCACAGTTGTGTTACATGGGAAGAAGAATCCTAGACAAAACAGAAGAGAATATACCACCACCGGACATAGCACACCAGATTGTATCTTGGTGAGAAGAAGAGAAACAACTCGGTGTCAGTGACGTGTCACAATTTTTTTGACAAGGTTAGCCTTAGAAGCTTGCTGAGGCTTGAGTAAGTCTGTCTGCCAGGGTAACAGAATTCGCAGGCCATGGCAAAAAGGCATGCAAATGACTACCAGACCCCACTTTGCAAATTGTGTTGCATTTTACAGTCCGCTTCATATTATATAACAGTAATAAAACTGGTGGCTTTTTTTCCGGGTGATTAAGAGCATATAACCCCCCACTTGTCAAGAAAATATTGAAATCGCCTTCGGCTCATTGAATATTTTCATGACTCGTGCGGTATATTCCCCTTCATATCACCTTCAGAGCCATCCAATATTCTATCATTCCCCCTGCGACTCCTGAGGAGAGAGAGGAGATGTTGGATGAAAGAAAGACGGCTGCATCGGCCAAGCGGAAGTCAGCCTCTGCAAGGACATGGCTGCAGCTAAAGGCCGAGAATCAAGGAGAAGTACCAAGAACCTAGGAAAACGTAAATAAGATGATGATATTTGTAAGAACCTGCAAGAGTTTCAGGGGAAAAGTAGTGATTTGCTAATATCCGAAAACATCAAAAATCATCAAATTCATATGTTTGTATTTTTTGTTACTGGCATGGATGTCAAACTTAACCTGCAAGTGGTTGGCTTGAAATCTGTGTATGAAACACAAGCAATACTTTTTATTTGATTCTGTATTTCTATACGTGCGTGTCAAAAATTCTGACTTGAGATCAAAAGCCTTTCCTGGTGAAATCCCCATATTTTAAAGTGTGATATTTGTGAACAATTATCAATACAGTTTGACCCCAAACACCAATAATATTGATCTTGTTATTCGTCCTGGTGTAAACCACAATCATCTGTTTAGTGTAGATTTTGAGACGCCATCGCTGTAGGTCTATTTTGTGGGAGACGGTAGACAAATTTCTCAATATTCATTTTTTTTCACTATTTGGCATTTTGTTCCTACATTACAACGTTAAATCCCCTGATTTATAAGTTTTAAAAAGATGCATTCCACATTTTTCGATTCTCTCGCTAATCGCTGCTAATGCCTTAAACATTTCTTGGGAAGATAAATATTTGTGGTAAAGCAGGTTTGCCCCTCAGGCAAAATGTTTTAGATGTGTGTGCATACATAAGAATCCTCATTAAAAAAGTTTTTCCCTATTTTTTTACCAAGGAACCCCATAACCTTTTTTGGTGAATTGAGCACTTTGCTTTTCTGCAAAGACCCTAGTGTGGGAAGTTTTATCATGTGGAGAGTGAGTCTGTAGCACAAGCTTATTATGAAGCCTCTATGGGTTATCCCCTCTTTTTATTACGGAAGTGTCCAAATCATGACGTGTTTAAGACAATTTCAAATGCACACTGAAAAATTGGAGGAAAAAAAATTGTCAAAAAGACTGTATTTTTTTTAGTGCTTTGTGCGAGTTAAGAAATGGTCACTGGCACAGCACATAGATTTCAATGGTAATTTGAAGTTATAGGGATATTTTGAGTTTGATATTTTCAAGAACCCAACTCATCATAAGGAAATAAGTTGATGCATATATGTATAGTCCCCAGAGGCTTTCATTGTACTAATTATGCTACTAGTAGAATATGGTAGATTTAAAACAGATTATTTTCTACAGATTCAGTGGGATTTTGACAAGTGCAAATGCAGGTACACCCTGGTGCTAGCTAGTTTTCCATGGGAGTGTCGGGCTTTCTAAAAGCATCCTCTGATCTATGTTTAAAGCAAAAAGAGTATGACCTCGGTATGTTACCTTTGACCTTCACATGTTGGGACATACGTCATCAACTTCGAAGTATGAAGAAATAATCGATGCGCTGCCGCCCTGCATTATCGCGCCTAACTAAAAAACGCGCTTATACACTCTATGGCGCAGTCTAATCGCGCGCGTTGAAGACACAGCGCGTGGTGTAGAACAAAACAAATCTTCTACACTGATACACAAATACTGGTCATAATAAGTCGACAAATACCAGGGGCATTGTCCTTTGTTAGACGGTGTGGGGAGTTTCTTGATTTTACTTTGTACTTCCTAGGTTTACAGAGTATAGATTTATTTCCCATATGAAAATGCGTATGTGTGATAGGTAGCTCGGACAGAAGAAAAAATTCTCCGTGCTAAAGAAGAGCGACTATTCCCTGCTGCAGCGCCTCCACGTACCAGAGCCTGACAGATGTGGCAGTCCTCTCGGGTCAAGGGTCAATTAATGAGGGAGGTGGTAAGAGAACATGTAGATCACATGGAACCAGAAAAGATTAGTGTAAGACAGGGAAGAAGAGCAAACACAAGCACAAGAAGGCTCCGAAATCAGATAAAGGTAGTTTCAATGTTGGGTTACTGAAAAAACCTCCGTAGGTTGGCTGGTGTCAATCCGAGGCTAGACTTAATACTGTGGGGGGAAAGCAAAGACTGTCACGTAGAGCGTTTCACAAATAATGAATTGAAAAGTGAGTTAATCTTCCATCCCCATACTCTTTAGGCTGATGCAGAAATGCATTAAAGGGGCATTTGTTATCCACAGCCTTCCCCTGACCTTACCACAAAAAGGTTGAGATTTTATATCATCGTGAACTGCGCAGCCTAAGTATAGTTGTCCGCCAAATCTACTTGCAAACTTTGATTCTGCTCATGAAGAAATTTGTAATTTTGTATTTTCTGTCCGTAAACATACAAATTACAACACAGTGGCCTATGGGCAGTGTGATGGCAACCATTTGTTCATAACATCAAAATCATCATCAGAACAACTGTATTTTGGAAATAAGATTTTCTCTGGGATATCTAGTGAACAATTAGAAAAAAAAAAAGATTGCTAAGATACGAAATGTAACGTTAAGAGTCCCAGTGTAGTCCTTGTTGCTATTCAAAAGCAATATTGGCACATTTTGAAGAGCGCCCCCAATTTTTTTAATTTTTTTATTTTTTGATTTGGCACAGTTACGTTGGTACTTGTCTAGGAAACTAACCTGCGTACGAGAATGATAAAATATGCGTATTTATCATAAAATAATCGATTTTGTAATTATACTTGGATCCCAGATTGGACTTAACGGCAGAGCTGGAAATGCTCCATGATGAAATAGTACTACCTCGAGAAGATAACCTCTAACTTTGACTTGCCTGAACCCATAACAAACTAATGAATGAGTGTAGACATGTACATGGCCGCTATTTCCCGGCTATTCACATTGGAAGGCCATTCCAGCACCGTTTATTATTCTAATTACAATTCCTTCGTTTTGATCACCAGACATTTTCGAGCTTAACCCTTCACATGTATATTTACTAGCCGTTTACCACTGCAACTGTGTAAAAAATCGCATTTTTTTTGAAAAATGGGGGCGCTATTCAAAAAAATGTGCCTTATATTGCTTTACTGAACACACATTAGGCACAAAAATCATGACCAGGGGCAGTGACTCTAGGTGCTTGTGATTTCCTGCCCATGGATCTGGTGCCTGAGAGTTTTCTGCTTTACTTTCGCACTGAACCTTGCGCCTCTCTCTTTTTTCTCCTTGCCTTCCATCCTTATTCCTCCCTTCTTTGGCTAAAAACAGAAAGGGAGTTAGGGTTAGCTAACCTTTCTTAAGCCCCTAGCCTCTCTACTGCTCTACATGCGAGGCCAGGAAATGCAACAAGCCTGTTTGATGCGGTGCAACACAACCAACACCTGTATGAACAAATCACTGGCTTAGGCCAGCAACACAGTGATGGTTGCTTATCCCCAGTCCATGACCTACAAGGTTCCTCGGTTCGAATTTGGCAGTGCCCTATCGTTACAACACCCTCTCTCACTTCTCTTTATTTTGTCCTCTTTCTGCGGGGAGGTATAGTTTCTTCCCACAATGCATCTGCATTACAAGGTTTACACAACTGTTTGTCCTATGAGTTTATAGGACAAAAAGGACTAAAATTGCAGATTGGTATGAGTTCCTGTTCATTTAGGTACTTTAGTCACTTATAAACCATAGAGCCGAATATAAACCAAGGAGGGGAAACGCTCGTGTTAGTGAATAGGACCAGCAGCAACGTAACCATTTCTCTCACACCTAGTGCGCCATCCTTGTTGTTGCCCAACCAGCCGCGCGTCGTCGCTGTTATATGGCACAAGCCACACACCTATAATTCGGACACGTCACACACGTTATGTTTGTCAGTGTTACATTTCCTCGTCTTCCATTGTTTGATCGGCCCGAAACCAATCGATTAAAGAAATCATGCATCTAAAAAGTAAAGATTCCTTCAAATCCTAATGAACAAAAAGTTTCCCGATGACTCCTGTTAATTTTTCTTAGAAAAGAGATAGTTGAGTCCAGAGTGATAGCATTGGCATCAGTTGGTTTATTGTTTGTTTCACTCGCTAATTGTGGCAAAACGTAAAATACTTGCGTGTCTCATAAATATGCAAAGGACTTTCCAAATAATACGATGATACGTAACCAAATATGGTGTGTGGCCCAAAACTGATGGAGAATGACGTGTGCGTATGGCCTCATTGTAATACTCTTGGGCTCCTCATTTTGGTTACGCCGTTTTTGGAGAATGCGCTTGTTCTATCTTTTATAAGTCGTTGCTATAAACTCATGTGCCATCCTGTGCTCAAAAATTTTTATTGGAAAAATGGCCTTGTGTGAAGAACGCTATACTTCCTCTTGGTTAAAAATAGGCACCACCCGAATAGAAGATTTAGGTAAATTCTCCAGAGGGAGTATTGATACCAATGGAATAGTACATTGAATACTTTGTTTGAATACCACTTTAAGTATATCTTTTCACACGACTATAGATTCAAATAGCAACATGTGGTGAACGCATACCGTTACTTGTCCCTTTGTTTTGTGTGTTTGAAAATGTAGATAAAGAGGAAGCAAAGGCCTGAAGGACAAAGCAAACACTGGTCAAACACAAGAAGAGAAGATCAGCTAGCACAGCCGTCAAGAGACTAACACAATCTATACCATTGGACCCATCAGGTTTGTATTATTCAGGTTCTACCTTAAATACTTGGGAACCTGGAGTAGAAGTAGCCCAGATTCCCTTCAGTGGTTTCATTGTTTTAGCGCAGTGAAGCTGAACCATTGCTAAAGCTAGGGAGACATAGGCAATTCTGGCTGGAACCTGCCCTTGATTTCTAGACTTTGTGTCTCGCCTCTATGCTGTTTTTCAATCAAACTAACCCTATATCGGTTGGTCTGCCCATAAAATTGTTTTGGCTGCATGTCACAACTGGTCAATCTTTACTGCTAAAATCCTTGGTGTGTGAGGCCCAAATTTCCTAGCACAGGCCCAGGTAAAGGGTTAAAGTAAATAGCACAATATCAGTGTATACAATACATAGACAAATATGACCATTCAAGTGATGGTCAGAAGTGATGGTCAGAATTGATTCGCCATTACTGGGTTATCCAGCCCTAAACCTCAATTCTTTTGTACGTTTGTACCACGGTTGAGTACGTACAATTTAAAACTCTTACTTAATCTGCATATTTGGGTAAATTTGATTGAGATACCCTCTGGCTATGGCAAGAGAAAATCCTGTGTGTATCCCACGAGCCAATGCGATTTGCAGATCGCCGACTTTCAAGAATGCGATATCACGTGATATCACATGATCATTGCTTGGGAGAAAATCTTCCGGGTATCGATCTCTGGATGGTTTCAAAGAAATTTTGAAAGACAAAATCAATTTTCATCTGAGGACTATGACTTATTTTGTGAGTCCTTAGTTGAAAACAGAGCAAAATAACATAGAGAATGTTAAATGATTTAAGGGACCATCTTCAAATCACTAAGGACTCACATTTACTGCCCTTATCAGGCGCTCAAATGCGTGACTTACGAACGGGGACACAATGTATTTGAATGGGCTCGAATGAGACACAATGAAATGTTGTTAAAGAGATGGATTGATTCATGGAATACTCACGGGTAGAGAATAAGCGATATGATCGGTATTCTTGAAATCGGGCCGATTATGACCGTATCGGTATCTGATCGGTATCGGCAAAATTCTCATTTTTTACCAATTTTCTATACCGATTAAATTAATATCAAAGAGGTCCAAACTAGAATTCAAATTGTTCCAAACTGATGTCCAATCGGTGAAAATAAATCGAAACTGAAACAGTCAATTTATTATATTATGTACACAAGAGTGTGTATGCTGTTCCTAACTTACTATTTCGCCGTTTTAGTGGATTACCTAAATCAATCTGCTACGTTCTGGCAGCTTTTGGCTGTCGAAAACGGCGATGATAAAAAAAAAAGTACACAGAAAAAAATCGGAATCGGAATGAACCGATTTTGAAATTGTAAAATCTGTAATCGGTATAACAGATATTAGGGTGATTGATTAGACACTACTTACAGGATCTTCTCTTGGCTATGGCTGCCAGTGAGGTTTTGGAATGTGCAAAACGGGATTGGTGTATGTACGGTTATGCAGTGTAATCCTTCTGAAAAAAAGTTTCCTGATTTCTATGCTTATTTTTAACTCGGGGAAAGTGTCCATGTTTTTTGTGCTTTCTCACATAGAAGGAAAATTAAATCACAAAAATTATGTTCGAAAAAAAATCAATTTGTTCATTGGTAGATTCACACGTTCTAAGACAGCATATACAAAATTATATAATTACTAGAGATGAAGTAATCTCTTGCACAAATATGCAAGGTGTTGTTTTGTTATAAACTGAACAGTTTTATGACAAGTTGGCGGAGGAATGGGAGGTGCAAAGTGTTGGTGAATTGGTCTTATGTGTTGGTGATTTTAACGGGCATGTGGGAAAAAGGATCGAAGGTTTCGAAGGTGTTCATGGAGG
>JAMKCH010044995.1:0-11704 GCA_023653785.1 Ophioderma brevispina | reverse complement strand
CGCAATTAGGCTATTTGTCGATAATTCCATGAACATCGGATAATTCATCCATGTTCCACCATTCCGATCTGATGAATACTTATTCGATAAGTTCCATCATGTGTAACATGGTGGATTTTACTATTTTGGTACGAACAAAGCGCGATCATGACGAGGTTAATTGTGTTAAACTCGCAATTTAGTAGACAAACTGTTTCCGCCTCTTAAATGGGTAATTGCCCCAATTTAAGTATATAAGTTTTCATCTTGAGAGAATGGCCCTTTACCCAAAAACCCCATCTCTAAAATGTCGCGCCGATATTTCAATCCGTCTGATGGGACAGCTAGAAACGTGATTTTGTGATCCCCATAGAGTACGTGTAAAACTAATATTTGTCGAACAAAATGGAAGAGTACACTTTCGCTCAAACTCCCGAAGCCAAACATCATTTAGCCATAAGATTCACAGGGTAAATTAGAAAAATATAGCTTTCTTCTGATACCACAATGTCAACCCCTGCCCCTTCCGGGAAAATCTGGGTTCTGGGGACGAGGTCTATCAGCGATCGGTCCATGGACCTTAAGTGTTATATGTCCCGCATTTAATTTAAAGAAGTTCTGCAATATCAATGGGCGGGGGCCGTAGGTCTTTCAAAATGCATTTCTGAAATGAACGGCGGCCAAATTAATTGGGACACAAAAGTTGAATAAAAGTTTATACAATGTTGATTATTACAACAGGGAATAACTCTTTCCTGTTGAAGAAAATCCGGTCAAAGATTGAGTAAACCTAACACCAAATCGGAGTATTCACCCTAAGGTTTACGTACGCGCACTTTGACTACGATTTTACTCAACAGAAGAATTATTATTCGCTTTTTAATCAACCTTGAGTAAAACATTGTTTTGAAGTGCCAACGTCGAACAAGACGGATCCATGGTCGATACCAGTTTATTACTGTAACTCACAACTTTAAAAAGTGGTGGTATAACATCTTTCAAAAACGTACTTGTACACATTAACATATAAGCCAAATCCTGATTCAAAGCTCAAGTTTCACAATCAGGCAATTACAATTTACCCAAGTATCCTACACTCTTTGGTTTTTTTCGTAATTTGTAGATGCTTTTGACATTCCTATACTAAATATCTTGCAAATTTTAGAGGAAGATTTGAAAAACCTTGAAGTGAGGTCATATAACTAACAAGGCTGATTTTTCCACCCATATTTGCGATTAACGGTCGCGTATTTAATGTTTGTAATATACCTTATACTATAAACGTATCCCTTTGCCCATAGCACATTTTATTTGTTGCTTGCCTCTAAAATTTTAAATTACTATCTCATCTCTACTGTGAATACGCTTATAAGGTTCTCCAAATACAACAGGCATATATTGAATCAAGTCATAAAAATTTAAAAACACTATGGCCACCTGAGAATTTCAAATATATTGGACACCTTTATAGACATATTAGAGACTATACACCTGCGTTGGAATGGATATCTTTTGCTCTGAGTCTCTATCAATTGCGCACAGATAGTCGATGTTTTACGTTTTTGGTGCATTGCACGCGTCTTGCGTTTTACTTTTTTAAGGTGTCTATATAAGTGATGTCCGGTGCACATACGCTTTTTTTTTCCACGTGTTTCAATTTGTTTGACACAAGTTACAATGCTTCTTTTTCTGTAAAATGTAACTCATTCAATTAGATCAAAACTTGCTAAAAAATACAGCCATCGGTCATTTTCCGCTTTTTCCTTATATAAGGCCAAAACAAAATATTTTTTGATTGGCCTCGTCCCTGCCCGACCGTAGCTTGAAGTGTCGCGTTTCCATGGTACTTCAAATCTTCGACTCTGGGTATGAGAAATTATGGCCTTTCAATTTAAGATCCAGTAAATGTTCAGCATTTGTCAGGATTTTCAAATGGGGGTCAATGCAGTTCAAGTACAGTTTTGGGGACATTGTTGCAGTAAATCTGTCATTAACTTATTTTGTTAAAATTTTAGATTTTTTAGTTTTTTTGATTTTTTAGGTTTTTTATTTTTTACATTTTTCTAATTATATATAACCAGTCATGGGTTAGAAAGTTATGGCCATTTCAAAATAAAATTAGAGTTGCTTTCATTCCAGTAGCCCCCCCAACTCTAGTCTAGGAATGACCTGAAACCAGGCATCCAGGCATTAAAACTCTGTATGGTATTGATAAGAAACAGCTTTATCGCCTTCAGATCTTCCAAACAGATGTGCGCGTTGAATTTTGAGAAAACCTACGCCGCGCTCATGCCTCTCATTACTCCATTCGCTTCATTGGTTGCCTATGCCCAGAGGATGAATACAAATTCTTCCTCATCACTTTTTAAAGCTTTTTCATCTGAATTCCCCTCGTATCTTGATTCTTATTTTCGTTATACAGCCCACTTATGCACTCGATCCAGCTCAACCATCAAATTTCAAGTGCCCGGTTAGCTCCATAAACGGCATGGTGATAGTGCCCTGTCCGTTGCAGGGCCTTTAATTGTGGAACGAATTGCCTGCCTCAACATCGTGTATTGATCACATTTCGCTTTTAAAGTCATTTGAAGTCTCATCTGTCTCCTAACTGTGTTTTCTCCTTCTCTTCTTCTCTATAGAGCGTGAAACTTAGTAAAAGGAACTTTATAAAATCGCAGTATATTATTATTTATCCGCACTGTGCTAGCGGGGTGTGTATTACACAAAGCATTGGTTACAATGTAGGCATTGATAGGAATACGTCAATGATGCCTTTAGCTGGTATTTTTGGGTATGCTCATTTAGGTCATGTAAAAAACAATTATATATTTAATTATCCATAATAATTATATTTACTCACATGAATAAACATAATATAATGAGCAAGATAAAGTTATAGGCATAATATTGACACGGGAAATTTAGACCCCCAGAACCACATTGTTTTATGGACATACTTACTATTCTGAACTCCACTAAAAAATAGGTATAGGCCTAAACATCATTTAAAAATCTAGAGAAACTTATGTATGTATGTATAATTATTTTAAAAGATTATGTCAAAGCTGTGTTGCTGAATTGATTTTAACATAGGTCTAAGTAATAATAATATTTTAAGAAGTTGAGTTTGTTTTTCAGGTTTTGACCCTAAAAGATTACTTTTTACTATTAACATTTCGTTATTTAAAAAAAATGACATGTTATAAATTACCTTAATACCAATTCACTTTGTAAAAATATCCATCCCAGTTGTTGTGATAATTGAAAGTTAAATTTAATTCCATATTTGATAAATATGTAATAATGTTCACTAATGCCACAAATTCCTCCTTATATAAAGACAACTCAATTATTTATATAACTTGAAAGAATTCTTTTCAGTCTATTTTTCTTTGAGTTAGATTGATTGGCATACTGTAGATTGATGCAATTAGTCACACATCAGTACAGCATCCACTGGACTGACAAAGTGTGCACTATTATCTGCGTATATAGACTAAAATTGTTCATGGTATGATTGAGCACAAAAAAAGACACACCAAAAAAATCGTTGCGCAAAATATAATAAGCCAAAAAAAAACAACGATGGGCCATTTTTTGCGGAATGTGTTCCCCATTTACATGCAAAATTAAAGTACGCAGTCACTAATTCAAAATTGAAACTATACCAGGACCAATAAATCAACCGTTTAGCGTCCTTATCATTCAAAAACACGGTCAAGATGTTAAAAACAATTGAAAAAATAAAGCATTCCAGCCATATTCAAGATGGCGTCCAAAATGGCAAAACTATTGAAAAAGGGGCATATTGGGCCAAAGTAATGGAGGAAAAATAAAATGTCGGACATTTATATAAAGTTTATAGCGGCCTTTCAACAATGTGTTCAAACGCTTATTTACATTATTCGCTTGCCACTTCAGCTGCCGGTGTCCAGGAATACGCATGCCTTGAGCGGCGCTCAATTAGGAATAAAAGATGAGATTTTTTGTTTTGGCCATCTAGATGGTGTCATAAGGATGGGCATCCAATTTGTTGAGTGGTGGATGCCGCCGCAGCTGTATCGACCACGATAAACATTGGATGACCATCCATTATGACACCATTGAGATGCAAAAAAAAACATTAATCTTTTATTCTCATTCTTATTTAGAAAATGTGTAATTTTTGATTTCTATCGAACATAATTTTGTCAAAAATATTATAACTCATTCTTTCTTTTCCTTTAAATAATGCCATTCCCTCTTGAAAACAAATTTCAATCCAAAGAACAAAGTCATCGCGCGGTGACGTCTTCAGATGAGAAATTGCATTGGTTACCAACGCGAAAATGCACGACGCGTATAACGCGCCGTTTGAGCGAGTTATACATTCGACTCCACAGCGTAATGCTCACGCATAATCCATCTATTACCCAGTACTGGGTGGGCGGAGCTTTGACCTAATCCATTCCAATTTCTTGTTACATGATAAACCACGCCCACTGAATACGAATGACTCATAATATTCCCCTACAGCTCCCCATTTTGCACCTGAGAGGACAGAGTCAACGAGGTTAAGTGGCCTTTCCAAATTCACAACACCTTGGCCTCAGTGGGGATCGAACCAACGCCCTTTAGGCCGCGGAGGGCGGGTGTCATGAGTCGGTCGGTGTATTCACTGCCCACATGTGCCCACAAAACTCCACAACTATTTTCCAGGACCATCGATGTGTTGCTAAATATACTATAAATTGTATGGAAGAAACCACACGATCGTAGGGCATCGTATCTTGCCAAGCATATATCATCTTGCTTTAGGGTTCACGATGGCGGCCAAAAGGGTCGCGTCTTCCAATTGTCTTCAAATCTACAATATAACCATCTGTATAATCTATATTAATATATTATTCAAAATTATAATAAAAATTACAAATGATAATGTAATAACATTTATTTTTTTTATTTTTTTTATTTTTTGTATTCTTATTATTTTGTTGTTTTGTTAACATACTTATAATGAAAATTAGGGTAATAGGCCTACAAAATTGGCATATATCAATTGACCAACATCTTGAATTTTAAGCCTGATACAAAAAAAAAATATACAATAAGTATTCTACGGATCAAAATTCATGTCTCATACTTCCTTTATACATTTATAATAATTTCTGATGGATACCATAAAATTAATACAGACATGCATATGGTAATTTGTAGTAAAAAATAAAAAACTACAGCTGCCGTATTGATCCCATCTGATTCTCCCGTGTTTAAGAAACATAAATGCCCAGACACGAGTTTCTAGTGGTCAAAAGACATATAGCTCACACTTAAATATACACATTTTATAATATTCTGACTGATGTACCAAATATATAACAAAAATATGGTAATTTAAGTTTTTTCTATTAAGGAGTCCGTTTTGACGCCACCTTGAATTTGAAGGAGGCTATCAAGACTGAAATGCCCGATAGAGTTTTCTAATGGTCAAAGAAATAATCCCCCGCCTTTCATGTAAACTCCTGATACGTGGAACGTTTCCTAGATTGGGTTTTAATGACGTCATTCATTTTGCTAAATGTTGTATTACACAAATGCTTAAAAACTTGGCACCACTTTGATTTTTGTAAGTGGTTAATGTTATTGGATTACAATAGAAATTGAAATAAACACAAACTATATTACCATTTGGCCCTGTACTAAGTGGTAAAGCTGAAAAAAAAAAAATGTTTTAAATGTTTGTGTATAAAAACTAGTAAAAAACTAAAGTTTTGTAAGGAGACCCTATAATGATGATAATCACACTAGCAATTAAGTGACACATGGGCATTTTAAATTTTTGAAAAAAAAATGATTGTGGCTTTGTCTTGAGGGAACAGAGAGACATGAGCGACAGAAAGGATGAGAGAGACAAGGGAAGAGTGAGAGAGGGGAGGGAGGGAGCTTGAGGGAGGATTACAATGGGGATGAGATGCGTTTTAGAGGGGAGTGAGGAGAAAAGGGAGAGAGAAACGAGGAGAGGTATTATTGTAGTCTTATTGTGCAGCCAAAAGAGCTGGAGAAACGAGGGATGCAAACCCGGGAAAGAGATATCATGTAAGATCACAGCAAGGATATTATAGTGAAGGGTTACATGTTAATTTATCTGAATGAATAAATGTAGTGTTGTTGGTTGTTTGTTTTTTTTTTTTTTGATGCAAGCACCGGGTCTATTTCCGCCTTTTTGTTTAATAAATATTCCCATAAAAGTTAAATATTTTTAAACAAACACTATTTCGATATAACACAAAAACAGACCCAGTCCATACATTTGTTTTACTTTTTGTTAACTTTCACAACAAACCTTCAGAATATGTATCAAGTCCATTCAAAGTTGTTAAAAAAGGCACATCTCCACACATAACATTCTCGAATCCCATTAAAGTTTCAAAAATATACTTTGACATCTTTTACAGTATAAAACCATGCGTTAAATTTTCCATTATTACAGAGTAAATGTATGGTATCCCAAAATTCTATTTTCATAAAGCCTTTGAAAATATATACTTTGTAATATACAAGAAAAATCCAGAACGGTCACTCAATTTCTTTTTGAAATGACGGTGCTGTCTCCATGAATCACATTCAAAATCAGGGCTCGATGGCACAATTGCACGACCTGTTCACCGCTATCCACTCCCATCTGTACTGGCCAGCGGTCCAAATCCCTCCACGATCGGTTTCACATAGGCTTTAGCCCAACCTGTCTGTTGTAAGCATGACGCTATTTATCGATGCCTCAATCAACAAAATACGATGAATCGTTTAAATGAAACAATAAAGTTAAACATTGAAATAAATATGAAAAACTTATCAAGTTAAATCCGTCAAATAATTACTGACTACAAATCGATGATTTGATACACTTTCAGAAAAAGTTGCCCAATTAGAACTGTTTTGGCTCTATATATGTAAACCCCCTAAGGTCTATTGAACCTTAAATATATAATACGTCTAGGAACCGCATTTGGTGTGTTCGTGTATTTTGGAAAAAAAATCAACCGTTTCTTTGCTGGATAGAAGAAAGTCCGAAGAAAGTATGAACCATTAAGGATTAAAATGGGATCATTCTCGGTAATAGGAGTTCATTGCGTATCAGCGTGTGTTACATGTATGTTTCAATTACAATTAAAATCAGCAACATTTTGTTAATGCTTGTGCTGTCACACCTTGTTTCATGGTATTTTGCCAAAGGGAATTTGAATTATTCAAACATCAGTTTGTACCCATTCAAGTACTCTTGTAAAAATGTGGAATTCATATTTTAAAAATAGATTTCGGATTTGTTTTTTTCTTTACGGTCATTTATTTAGTGTGTAGTAGGCCTTACTCAAATTGCTACAAAACATACTTCGAAAAAATCATCTGTAGCGGTACTGGCCAAAATTGATTAACAGTGAGCTGTGTATACATAACTTACTATGATAATGTACATAGGTCACATAGTACTAAATGATATGCCAATGTATTTCTAGGCATCACTAACCTATGTGTATACACAATGCTCAAAATTAATAATGTTAGGATGTTTAGGCTTAGAAATCACAGAATTGTACATAAGTATTTCTAGTGATATGCCGATGTATTTCGAGGCCCACAATTGATACACGTGCTCAAATAATACCCGTGTATTCTGGCCCTAAATTCCAAAGTTTGAATAAATATTCATATGTGTCAATTTTTTTTTATTGCCAAGCCTACCACCCGGGGGGGGGGTGTGGCACTCCGTCTTGGAGCCACGCGTATATAGGTGTTAAGACCCCCCCTTTTCAGCATCGTGTCCACCCAAAGACCCCAATTTTTTTTAAGAAAATCACCAAAGACCCAGATTGGTGAAAATTTTAACACTGCCACCAAAGACCCTATTTTTGGGGCGAACATTTTGACCCGAAAACCTTCATTTTTTTAGAAAATTGCGCAAATTCTCACCCAAAGACCCCATTTTTTCGAAAATTTGCCACTTTGTCACTCTGAAAAGCCCCTAGTTTGGGCTTTTGGCTTGTCTCTCACCACAAATCACTTCCAATTAAGAAATCCAGTCCAGAAAAAGAACCACAACATACTGCCGAGGGAGACACGCGATTGACTGACAAAACAATAGAGAATCACGATCTTCAAGCGAAAATTCAGCAGATTAACTCTGACCTGAAATAGATCGATAGGGGTTCTGTCCAGGTTTCTGTACGACCGAGGAGAGGGATCCGAACATGATAGTAGAAAAAACGACAAATGGTATAGAGACGATGGATGAGGACCTATTGGGAAATAGAATCAGAGCCTAAGCTCCTATGAGAGGAAAACCAACCTCACGGATGGTGCTGGTGGTGACGTGAGAGTCTACGATGCCAGAGAAGAGTGAAAGGAACCAATTAGCGGGTTCGAATCTGTTTCAAAACAGGGGCTAATGCGGGCCAGAACATGCCAGGGGTCAAGCACAACCAATAGAAAATCGGTTGTGAAAACATCCCTACATATAGGAACTTCTCAAGCAAGATTATTCTCCAATCGAGAGATTGCAGATTCGAGGAATGGGGACAAGAACAGTAGGGATCTCTTCCTTAGCAGCAAACGGGGTGACTTAGAATGCACTTAGAACGTAGGACACTACCAGCTTTGATGGGTAGTTTGAATAAAGATTTGGACAGAAAACCAGATGGAGATTTTGGACTACTTCGCTAACCGACCCAATGGATGAATCGCCTTACCAATCTGCACACGAGATAGGAAGGCTAGTCACTTGCGTAACGCAAGGGACAATACTGGAAGATCTTACAAAGAACCATTTCACTGATGCACTCCCTGAGGCTTGAGAGCAGATGGTATATAAGCGCGACAACGAGTATATGCGCTGAAATCTGGCGAATAAATTGCTTTTTTGTGACAAAACAAGTCCTCGGGAAATGCGGAATTTTAATCCAGTACTAGTTAAAAGTAATCACGTGGAAATAGCAGGGGCTGACACCTACCTTGGCAGAGATACTCTGTGAAAATTGGGCATCTGGAACATGCATGCTCAGCTTATAACACGGGGTGTTAATACAACAAGGATTGGATGCGAAAAAGGCAGTGGCCACGCAAACAGCAAACTATATGGTGTTATCGAAAAGTCGTAATGACGTCTAACGATAAAAATACACAAAGATCTAGTGGATGGTCATTTGGGTCACGCAAGACTCTCTTGCGAATTCGGGAAAAGTATTACTGGATATAGGCCCAACAGTGATCATGGTGATGTTGAGAATTGGTGTAAGCCGAGTGTGGATTTCACTGGCCAGACACGCAGTTCAAAAACCTCTATGCTTGGAGGCAGACGTTTATAACCAAAACCTAAAACCAAACCAGTGCATACATGATCCAGTGTGCCACGCCTTGTGATTCCCTGAGTGGCAGCCATCTGCTAGAAAGAAACCAGAGAATAAAACCCAAGAACCTCTATTGTAAGGAAAAACACTAACTACAGAACTGACAGTAACAGACGCGGTGACATGCTGTAGACATGGAGAAACGGCACTTCTAATTAGACTACACCTACCAACGATTTTTCAGGTAGTTTGTAAATCAACAAAGACACCTTCATCAAGCCTCCGGAATGAAGACTTACCATCGAGAACCCTCACCCTCCCGGATGCTAGACGTCCTGGAGCATTAAACCACCACATCTGATAAGGAAGCTCAAGCTTCACCATCTCGACTAGTACTAGTGAATCAGAGAACCCAGACAAAACACTTTTCAGAAGGTAACTCAAAAATGCATCGAAAAACAAACAAGTGTCCACCAAGGGGAAAGTCTCGCAAGGTCATGGACCCAAAAGCGCAAGTAATTCAGAATCTTTAAAGAACGTTCCAAGGTGAGATAGAAACATTCTGAATGTGGATGCAGCTTCAGATGACAGTGGTCATTAGGCTTAATTATGACCTTCACTTTCATCTTAATTGCAGTTCATGCAGTTCTTCCGCATCTTGCAGACGAAGTTGCACAGATTCTTCATCCTCCAGCACTTCTTCATCCAAGTCTCAACATAGAAACTTTCTAAAATTTAATCTTGCCAACCAACATCTTATTAGAAGCTCCACAGCTTCACCATCTCGACTAGTACTATTGAATCAGAGGACCCAGACCGGGAATAGTCCGACCGGTGACACCCAAGCAAATTGCATACCTGCAACCTTCCCTGGTTTTATAGGAATCATCCCTATTTTGAACTTTCAAAATTGCAAAATAGGGATATCCTTTTTCTTAATTTCAAACAAATTCTTTAAAATCTTGCCAGAAAATATTTTCTGGGCTGCTGAAGAACGTTTCTGCACTTCAGAAACACTAAAATCCCAGTAACTTCATGGGCTGGCTACTCCATTAAGGCCTAAAGTGGACTCACAATAAACCCCACCCTAAAGGCGCTTTCGTGATGATGTTTTTGTTTGTGACACATGCATGAGCATTCTCTGATTTTGGGGGCTCAATTTTGGCAGGTATGGAAATGGTCACCATGGAAGCTGATACCCAAACTGCTGCATAAACAACAGCAGAAACCCAGACTAGATCCAAACAGTTTTATCAGATGAGCACTTTGGAGACGTTTTGCAAACTGCGCCCGCCAATTTGCCGCAAGTGGTCGACTATAATCTGGAGCTAGAGCAAGGCCGGAGAAGAGCTTGCAAGAATGAGTGTGGGCATATACCACATATGCAGTCACCCACCCACGGAGGCACTGAGGAGGAAGAACACCGAAGTGCTAGAGAAAGACGGCAAACTCTTGTCCATCACTGAGTATACACTACAGTGGAACAAACTTAATGAATCGGTTTTAATAGAATGCGCTTCAATCAAATGTTTATGCTTATTTTAAGTGCTATTTTAAATGCTCAAAGGTCTTGTCCCAGTTACCATTCCCTCAGTTCACACTTTTGTTGCACTCGGTTCCTTATAAGGGACCATAAGTAAAACTGTCATCTCTTTGTATGAACCACATTTGGAAGCCTAAATGCATGCAAAACTATTTTACATAATTAGAGCAACCAAAAATGGAAAACAGTCGTCTTCTGTCATTAAGGGCCGCTGTAACTATAAGTAACTAGAATTTCGCGGTTCTCGGCTTTCTAGGTTCAGGTTTTGCTGGTTAGTTGGGGACTGTTTGGGGGGGGGGGGAGTGGGGGGCCGGGTAAACTGTGGGTTGCCAGTGTGGGTTCATTGTGGCGGTGGTTGTTATGGCTTCTGTTCAGAACCTTATCGGTCGCCTTGATCCATTTTTAACCTCGGTTGGCTGTAGAATTTGTATGTTGAATTTAAGCAGACTTTTTTCCTGCAAGTGTTTTAGATTGTTTGAATATATGTCAAATATCGAATTTGTAATTCCGTGGCCTGCAGATTCAAGATTCAGGCGACGTGCAGTTTTTTAGTTGACTGTTGACTGGAAAATTTGGATGCTCATCTTATCATTTCAATCATTACATCACTCAGTAATAGAGTATTGTTTTGGACCAGTGAAAAAGGTGCTTGTCACAGGAACAGTCAACAAAGTGTTGTGCAGGAAGAAAGACTGGTGCAAGGAACAAGAAGGTCGTTGGCTAGCTAGCGATGTGAATGGCTTTCATGCGACGCCGAATCTCCAGTGACTAAGGCTGACCCGGTCAAGCTACGATACAGTCTGGGTGTTTCCAGAATGCAGATGAACACTTGAAAAAAACCGTTGGTAAGCGGAATTCTACA
>JAMKCH010044994.1:0-12328 GCA_023653785.1 Ophioderma brevispina | reverse complement strand
GTCTGTTTTATGTAAATTTATAATACGGTTCAATGACGATTAATGAAAATTTCCTAGTTTTGAAGCCTTTCCACCCAAGAACAACAATGCCGCGTTGCAAGGGAGTGGCTAATTATTAGCAACATATTATGTGAGTGGCGTTCTGGTTATTGGGGTGGAAAAAGAACCTCCTTTGTGCATTTTTGTTTTCTGGGGAAATGAACACTACATGGAAAGCCAAAAAATTTTTACATACAAACCATAGATATCACTATAATGGTAAGGCATGCTAATCTACCAATGGGCTCTGTTCAGTAGAATGGGATGAGCAACATGTTTAACAAAGCGAACTGCACGCTAATAGGTATCATAAAATTCATAATAAAATATTATTGTTATTTAATTTGTTCATGTTTTTACACACTGGTGAATGAAATTTATTGAACTGCGCCATGTGAATTGTAATTTATTAGCTAGTTAATTTGTGCTCATGATATAAATAGCGCGGGTCATGGGCCATTGTGTTGTATTCCAGAGTTGCTTGGTGTGAAGATGTGTGTTTTTGGAGGACGGTTGATATAATCAAAATCTTAGCAGCATAAGGCTATATAGTATGTGGGTATTGTTTAAAAGGGGCCTGTCTCATGTAGCTCTTTGTAGCTTAATATGAAGGGCAAAAGGTCTATCTTATTACAAGCTCCATGACAAAGGGCCGCTATGCAACATCTCCTGTTTCTTATATAAGTAATCAATGGTCATTGAAAGGAAGGGCATGCTATATAAGCTTTGCTTTTTCCAGAGAGCATGCCCCTGAAGTTCTCAGACTTTTCTCATTTTTTCTTGTACAAGTGTATTTTGGGGATAAATTAAAAAACACCTTGCGTACATGATAAAGTAGTGGTCACACACCAAACTCAAATTGATGGTGAAAATATAACTATTATGATTAGAGAGGGCCTCTTTCTCCCTTATCCGGGATGTCCTTCGATATCACGGCGCCCCAAAACATTGGAACGAACTTCCAAACACGATTACAATCCATAACAAGAACATTTTGGATAAGCACACCCAAACAGAATTATTGAACTCTAACCAATTAACCCCACCTTTATGTCAATTCAGAAATCTTATTTCTTCTCTTTCTTGGCTAGTTCTTGGTTGTAATATTGCACAGAACTTTGTCTAGTGTCAAGACGTCAGTGAAATAGAGCATTATTCCGAAAGACCACATTATCCTATTGAAGTTCTTAAACACTATAGACTATGTTTATGCAATATTAACGGAGGGATGACTTCATTCCCCCTTCTATTTCCTTATTTTCCCCTTCTACCACTCTTTCTATTATTATATACTTTGCTGGGCAAATTGCGTGGGACCTCCTCTTTCCTTCCATTATAGTGTTTACGTTTTCTGTTCTTTGTCTTACGTGACTGTTACATGTTTGACGTGTCTTTGATCTTATATTTTTCTCTCAACCTCTTGTACCTTGGAGTGTCGCGTTCTATTCTTTGTACTGTATTGTGCAGTACGTATCCCATCATGCACCCGGGCGCACTCACATATGAAATGGAGATGGTGGGTTTGTAAGGCGGGCCTTCCAACACTCCGGGGACATTCATGACAGAGAGCTAAAAAACTAAGAGTCTGATGGGTGGAGACAGCCAAATTGCCCCAAAATATTTTTTTGGGGGATGGGGGGGGGGGGGGTTGACAATTTGCCAAAATTCCCCCAAAAAAAAAGAAAAGTTAAAAAATGAAATTTTTGCCAAAATTTTTTCTGTAGGTGGCAGTGGTAAATTTACAAAAAATATGCGATTCTTTTGGGTGATGGGATTTTCAAAGCATATGGGGTTTTTGGGTGACAACGTTATGACTAAAAAATGGGGGTCTTAATAGCTTTAACATGCGGCGTCACTTCCAAACGGGATGCCCCCCGTTGTCCCACCATTCCCTCATTTTATTTTTTTAAGTTGAGATCAATGTTTTTGGTGATGATGCTACTTCTCGAAAATGTAAAGGAGTGAATTTCCACTCGGTCAAAAGGGCACATGTTTGAAACAACCTGAAAAGAGTGAAAAGTTGACTTTTTGATATATTATTCCACTCTATTTGGAATGTGGCAACAATCACTTCTGCTCAATTTAGAGTAATATTGACCATCAAAGGGGCATTGTCCTCCCCATTTCATCCTTTTTATACCCTTTCCACTCGGTGTAAGTTTTGAGAGTATATAGTTTCTTCTTTACTCATAAGTTTGTAACTTAGTACAATACATTTTGTGTTAGATAAGTAATCCGGACTTTAGCCAAAATTAGTAAGGACGACCTTCCTCTATAAGACCATGGGGGTTGTCTTGATGTGGTTAGCATTTACTTTATTATATTTTGGATCCCTGTTTGTTTTGTTGGTTATAAACGAACTGGAAATAAAATTGATTACCATAACGTCTACAGTAGCCACAAAAGCTCTGAATCTATCTGCGGTAGAAACGAATCTATCTACAGTTTATATATAACAAAAGTTATATAGAATAGATAACGAAAGCGATATACATTAGATAACCAACAACCTATCTATATTAGATAAGGGCCCTATCCACAGTAGATAACAAAAATCTACCTGACAGTAGTAACCAAAAAGCATCTACGGTATATAAAAGAGGCTAGCTAGAATAGATAACAAAGGCTCTATATACATTAGATAACAAAAGCTAGCTATAGTAGATAAGAAAAGCTATCTACGTTTAGATAACAAAAAACTATCTACAGTATAACAGAAGCAGTTCTAAAACCTTTGTAAGTCTCTGAATGGGAGAGATTGCCAACCCAACCGTGTCAGAAGGTTGCTCGATTTTAAAGGCCTGCGAACGGGTTCGGGCTCGGGCCTTTCTAGACTTGATTATTGCAGCTCTATTTTTAATAACATAAATGTTAAGGGTCTCCGGCGCGTCTTCCAGAAATCTGCAACATAGAGAGGCAAGACTCATCTAACATGTCATTCAGAAAATGACATTTCAAATCTTGGGTAAGTACACGTGACTCAATACTGGTGCGATGTATTCCGCAGTTTTGAGTATGCAAGGCAACAGTTGATGCGTGTGAAGAGTGTCAAAGGATTGAGGTCATATATGACGCCAGGTACTTTGGTGTGGATCGTGTGACCGTTTTTTCCATCTAAAGAGAGCTGTTAAGGCTGACTCAGAGAATTTCCGAGGAGGGCGAACTCAATTTTCACAAAATTCGTGATTTTCTTTTTGCATGTACATAAATGTTGTCCATATACTATATTGTGTGAAAAGAACTAAGCTCCAATCAAAAGTCCTTCATATAGAAAATCACAACTTTGTGTTTAAAATTCCTGACCCGGAATTTTGTTATACACGGTTATCCTATGGCACTCTTATAATACTGTGCATAATTGTTTCTGCACGAAAACGAAAAATCCGATTCATCTTAATTGGAAACTTGACAGTTTGGTGACTATTGTAGTTTAGATGACTATTTTAATTCGACTCAAATAATTAATTTCGGAAATCTCTGAGTTCAGCCTTTAATTTCTCTTTAGCGCAGTGGTTTGCAAAGTCGAAAACAGAGCCGACACCTCAGTCTTTGGGTTTGCATGAGTTTCTAGTGCCACGGTTTGAAAGAATTGACTTACAGTGAGAGGATATGTCATTAGGCCAATAATGATTCTAAGGCCTCAAATGAATCACAAGTATGGTATCCCAACGTACATATCGTTTGGCCGTCCTCTTCGTCTCTGTTTTTTCTTCTCTTCCCTCTCCTCTCCTTTACTTCTCTTCTAATTGCGTAGGAGTACTGCAAGTACTCTCTCTGCATTATGAGACATTTAATATTTGAAGAGAGACTGTGGTGCCAGGACAGAACTTGTGGGACACCATTCCAAAGTTTAGGCTTTCTACTGCATTGCCCATTTGGATGTCCTACACTTAGGACAAAAGATTCGGGATGAGCAATGGAATACTATGAACCTGACAAGCTGGACATCAGGGAAGATTTTGAGGTAGGCTTAAGATAAGAGACCTCGACGATCCCAGACTGTATATAGGCCAGCAGTTAGACTATAAAAGACGGTCTCCAAACTTCTGCTCTTCTGGAAGCCACTTGGGTGAGGGTTGGTTTTACATGTGAGGATAGGGATCGCAGCGACAGAGTTCTCTACTCTTGGACTCGTTCTGTGGTTTCTTGGGCTCAAAAATGCACTAAGGAACTATCCTATGAAGTCTTCCTCTAGGGGAATTGCCGATGATCCCATACAAGTAGGAGAAAGAGTTGGAGTGCCCATCGCAAAGTTAAGGTGCAATAGGTTTGCTGCTGTTTATGGCGTTTGTCATTGCCAGAAGCTTTCCATCTGAGAATCTTTGCTTCCCTTGGAAAATTCTGCATTATAGAAAGCTACATCGTGCCAAGGCTGGTATAACCAATTACATTTAAGAAGTAAACTTTTTCGTCTGGAAAAGTCAATCATGTGGTTGATTTACTCTAGGGACTTCTATTATAAAGATGGGGGCGGCAATGGTCCAGCGGGGGTTCGAACTTTACGACACTGAGATTACAAGCCCAAGGCTTTGATCAAGGCATCATAGTGTTTTTGCCACTTTTCCAGTGTGACAGTTACTGAGGGATGCAATTGAAGCGGACCAGGACACTGTTTAAATGGACAGGTACGACCGGTGAGGCTTGTGGACGGTGTTCCAGGCATTGTAGCTTGAGTGGGTTAAGTTAAGTTGATAGATATCTCCCCTCCAATCTGGGTAACGGTCTCTTGGGCAAAGCAAATCCGAGTAACTAGTTTGCCCTTTTTTCTATTCTTCAGATCGCAGTCGGATACACGTCAATTATACAACTCATCACATTCCTTGTCTCAACAGGGTGTAGGTTGTAGGGATTATTGCCTCTTGGAATGGAATGTTTAGCTGCTGGGTGAAGCATGAAGCAAGCATAGAGCAAAAATGTCAGGGAATAATGCTTTGTTTGAGTGTTAGAAGACGAAGAAGTCGGGTCCAGGCAGCTTGGATGGACAGTTCATTAATGTGGTTTTAAATTGCCACTTGGGCCAGTTGGCTTTCCTGGAGTTCGATCTTTTCGTATGTAGCGGCTGGGATTGTGATCTTATGTCACTTATTTAACCAAGAAGAAGGGCAGTGTGGCTGATCTGCCGAATTAGGAAGATCTTTCTGGAAGCAGCGAGATCGGATTTTCCCGCGTGAATGTTGACAGGTCGGGGAGAGGTAAACGCCCAATGAGTTGCTTACTAGAAAGTAGGGACAGTCTACTATCAAAACAGCAGTTGGAGGTGTAGAATAGTCGTCAGAATAGTCATTCTCAATCAGAACATATATTTTTTTATCAATATTTAATGTGCATGCCTACTTTTCAACCATAAGGATTATGCAAGTTAAGAGACACTGGCCCGCCCAACGAGGTAAAAAGGGGCGAAATAGAGATACCACACTTTCCTTTTCTTACTTTCTATACAGTAGAAATATAATATGATTGCAGGTCTGGAGAACGCTGAGAGAAGCGAAGCGCTCAGATACATTTCATTCTATCACATTTGCCATAGTAAAAAGGCATGCCAAGAATCCAAATTACGTTTTGGAAATCCCCAAATGCCCAAATCCAGCAGATTCGTGTCCGACCCCCCTGGTTCAAGTCGTTTAATTCTTTCTAGGTGCACACATAGTAGCTAGAATTGTGCCAAATGTGCTCAGAAAGATCAATAAACTCAGACTCTTCCTATGAAGTTGATAGTTACGGGACTATTGCTGTGAATTAAATTTGCGTAATCAACCAGCCCCTGACGACAGATAAAAAATTCAGAATTTTTCATCAAAGATCGCGCTTCTACGTGTTATAAAACCACTGTCCTTCCCCGTATAGAGGTCAGTGGTTTAAACCGGGGGAAAGGGCGGGGGAGGTCAGAATTTATTTTTTTGGCATCCCTCGGAAATTAGCACTCTATATATAATTACACAGGAAGTAAACTGTAAATAGATTATATGGTGTTAAAGGTCATGAAGAGGTTAATTTGTCTTCATAACTGTGCGAAGCGAAACGGATAACTGCCCAAAAAAGCCCGCCCAACACAAAAAAACGAAAAAAAAAAAAAAAAAAAAGCAATAACTATGACAAATCAGGTCTGGAAGGAAATTGAGCAAAAAATGTGGTGCGATATGAGTCAGATCTTGTCAATACGTCGGGTATATGTGTGTTGCATGAGCGCTTAGTCGTGTACGTTTGGATACTTTGTTCGGAACTCGTGGAGTCGATATGCATGGTAGGACCCCAATACATGAGGAAGAGGACTAAAGTTTGAATAGCATAATAACGTTTCTCAGGCAGTCTAGGGGATTTTTGAAATGGTCGATGCGAAAAAAATTGAATTTTCAAATGCAGCATTTTTCGCCAAATTATTCGTCTGATTACAAAGATTAAATATTTAAAAAAAACAAAATGTTCTTTTTTTTGTTGTTTTAATTAAGATTATGTCACTTAAAATAGCTTACAAATGCTCAAAATTGTCCTTCGTGCCGGTTTGGTTAAAAATTGAATTCATCAAGCGGTTTTGGAGGAACGGAACCAATCAGGCATATTTTAATGCAGATTTAGGGATTTTTTTCCATAGAACTTCACACGAGCTCGGCAACCTCCAAATACCAACTCTTAGTAGCGAACATCAGGCGTTCCCCCCCCCCCCTTGTGTTTAAACCATGGCGCAACGTCTAAAATGAGGATTTCTTGGCCGCCTACCCTCCCCTGAAGAAAAAAAAAGAAAGTATGAATTTAAAGGGTGTGCCATCTATTGATGAAACATGTATTCAAATATGAGCTATCATTATACTGATTTAGGTAAAAAATTACTATTTAGAAAAAAAAATAGCTATAACATAGCAACCATCAGGTAAAGCCTTGTCAAAAATTAGCAACAAGCCCCCCAAAAGTGACCATGCTTCGACATGATGTGAAACATAATATATTAAAGTGACAGGAGGTTATTTTTTAGGTAGGAATTTCTCTCAAATTTCACACTGAGATCGGTTGTAGTATGTTGTAGACCATCCTCCGAGAACGTTTGGAAGGTGTATTGGACAACAGGTTGCAAAAGAAAAAACCAACCAAGCCTGTTTTGAACTGGCTGCTTATATAATCGTTCCCATTAGAAAACCATGCTTTGACCTTTCTGTCGGGCACGACCAGGAACTCTAAATCCATATCTATACATAAAAGACGGGCCCCGCGCGACCGTCGTCCGTATTAAGCTTATTAATCAGGTGTGTGATATTAATACAGTGGTAAGCATTCCAAATATGTAAAAAAACATAGGTTCCGAGGAAAAATTTGGGGCGCCGCTTCTTTCTGGAATCTCCTCAGATCTCTTAAGGTAAGCATATAAACTAGCGATCACAGTGCGATGTGCACATTTCATTTTTATCACGTATCAAAGTGGAATAAAAGTGAGTTAGTATTACATTTAAATACTCATATTTCTGGCCAGCAGAAACATACATTTTAGCTGGGGCCTTAGCCCTGGATAGAATGAACAAATTCTTGTGTCATGCAAGTGTGAGTTATTGTTGTGTTGGAATGTCTATGGACCTTGCGTGTAGCCTCCCAGTGACAGTGGGCATATTTTTTTTGGGGGGGGGGAGGAGCAGGAGCCTTACTTGGTATTAAACTTGGCCAAGAATTGTTTACCCAGATATTTGAAGAATAGGCTAGGATATGCGAATGAGTAAAAAAAGGTAGAAGTCTCGGCTAGGCCTAGCTAGGCCTAGACGAGTCGGCATAGGACATAGCCACTCTTATTATTTCAACGTGATCAGGCCAATATCAATCTTAGCCGAAAAATTGGTTTTCATTTAAAACAAAAAACACTATGTACGTAGGCGTAGACAAAACTACACACACGGTAACAGCTTAATTTTCTAATAGCATTAGGCATGTTACTGTATAGTCTAGCTAGCCAAAAAAGCTAGGCAAGGCCAATAAATAATCCTAGTGCGGACCTCAGCCAGGCTAATGTATAACCAAGCATTTACAGATTGATATTGTGATGTCCAGGATATAAATCTCCCAGTTATGTCTATATGAAAAGATTTTCTAGCTAGGGACTAGGTTGAAGTTAACAAGAAACGCCATGTTCCAGCATGTCAGTCATGCAGAACTTTAACATAACACGTTTGTGTAGTCATCATGACTCATTCATGACATGACTTATGGTAGTACTCACTGTCACAAGTTATCACATACCAGTTGAATTTGAATCAGCTACAAAAATCATAAAAAGAATTTTCGTCACTACTGCAGTAGCCTATTTTTATATAGGCAAAATTTGCAAGCATGGAAGGTGGCGTTGAGGTTGAAAAATTAGAATTAAAAAAGAGGCAAGGGGGCATGAGGTTTCTTGGGACTTAGGAGAAAACTGTCCTCTTAAACAGAAAGAATGAAAAATTTTCAGGTAAGGTTGCCCGAATTAACAGCGACATCACACAACTCAGGTGTTCCGAGGCCATGTCCACTCATATGATCAGACTTTGCCATGATTGGGTTGTCATGATTATGACACTACAAATGTTGTTCACTTGATTGAAGCTGTATTTTTCAGACATTTTTCTGCCTACGCTGCAATATATGTCATAAGTTTACCACTGTGTCGTTAATCCTTGACTCAAAGCTTTGAAGGCTTGGTACTTTTGTTTCCCTACATAGATTAACTTGAACGAAAAAGCTAACAAAATCGTATTTTGAAAAATTTATTTTTATATTTGATTGAGGAAGAAAAAAACAATATTATATTTATTGAGTGAAGGCTTTGATTCAGTTTTAGTTATATTACGACATAATCTAGTTGCTACATCTATACAGGCCATTTAGGTAGTCACTTATTTCATCATTCGCTATATTTAGCTTTTCTTTTTTTCAAGATTCAAGCCTTTTTCTCTAAATATTTACCAACGCACTTGTGGGACATAGAGCTATACACAATGCGTAAGATATATTGTTTGTTGCGGAGGTGTAAAACCCTAATTGCGCATGGACATCGTAAACACGATCAAGTCTAGATTTGTTTGAGCTCCTACAATATCGAAGTTGTTTAAATATCTCCCAAGTATAATTTTAAAATATCAGCACAAAATTAGCATAGGTTTTTCATGTTAGCAAAAAGACATAAAAGAATTTGCGAGAAAACAAAATATTACAACAGAATGGAAAATTAAAATAATTAATGTTGAATTCGGACTATAAATGAAACTTCAATATTATAAACCAAATTTTAAAGGATGGCGCGCCTGTTTCGGTACACGTCGATTAATAAACTCCGTAGGAGATTAATGGGTAAGAACGAAAAGGGGGATCAAATTTCGAGGGTCGGTTATTTTTTAATCCTGTCAGGGACTATAGATTTTCAATAGCTGTCAATACGTACATACGCGATTGTCTATAAGAGTTCGCTTCGCGGCTCGATAATAATATGGAATATGAAATTAAAGTCCATCAAAGTTTGTGTACCACATGTTCACCAAAAATTTGTGTCACAAAGTTTGATCAAACAAGCTATGTAATTCAACCCATTCGGCAGCGGAGGAAGAAAAAAGTTGGACAGCCATCGATTAGTGGGAGCACTGACCTCTAGGCTACACATGCTTAGCGGGTCTGATGAAGTCGCCGATTGAAACATAAGGAAGTGGTTTTTTAACTTACAATTAGGCGGGAAACAATGCGTACCGTAAACCTGTCAACAATAAACATCTAGCTGTGTGGGAAATAAGGGCACCAGTAGGTGTATGCGTTTGTTTCCGCCATATTGGATAGGTTAAAAACCAACTTCATGTTGTTTCAACTCGGCGACCATCGGCGACTCCATGTGTAGAAGTCAGTGTTGGGGAGAGGAGGCAGAATGAATGATTGACGATTCACCTGTTTCAATTTTAATTTCCATCCACTGTACATCCCCTCAGCCCCTCATTCAATGCCAATTCCTCAGAAAAGCACTAGAGGTGACACGATGGGTTGAATCTACTATAAAACTGTAGAATTGACAGCCATTTTGGTTTTATACAAGTAAGGAATAACATGTTAAGTATAATTCACTTATTAAATGTAAAATTGTAACAATTTATGTACTGCAAAGCAATATAGGAAAAGAAATACAGCAAAAAATCATGTAACTCTGAAATCTGGCGGCCATTTTGAATTTAAGCAAATGAGTTATGCTTCCGCCAATCAGGTTATGTATTTCTATATAACGTATGAAGCATAATATACTTATTTAATGTAATATTATTTATTTTATGGGCTTCAACAGCTATGTAGGTCTAGCTATACCAAAAAATGAATGTAAAAGCATAGGAATTGGCGGCCATTTTGGATTTATGCAAATTAGGCGTAGTTCCACCACTTGGATTTTTTTGGACTTTTAGTATGTCATTTTGGGGACCTTATAGAAATGCATTGTGGTGAAAAAAATTAAATTCCAATTTTTTCCAGGTCATATCATATATTTCCCAGCCTAATATCAAGGGACAGTAACGAATCCCAAGCTGTGCGCAAAACAAGATTTTTGTAATTTGACTTGATCGGCTTTTGCATACATAAAACAAGTACGGAGAGGATTCTGAAGGCGGTTTGGATTTCCGCGGATGCGGGACTTGACCCCCAAATGGTCGGACTTGCCAATACCAGCTGTAACATTGACATTACAAATACGATCAGGTCTGGAGGCTAAGAGTAGATCCAGGATACTACCATCATCCGGATTAATTGCATTGTGACGAGGGCGAGTTATTTCATGAACAAGTTGGGAAAGGCAATTTGAGTTAGCAAGATTTAATAGGTCCGGGTAAAGGGGATCACGATAGCTTCTGTTATATACTGTAGATAGCTTTTGCTATCCTAATTACCCAATAGCTTTAGCTATCTAGAATAGATAACAAAAGCTATCTACATTTAGATTATAAAAGCTATCTACAGTATATAACAGAAGCTATCTAGAATAGATAACAAAAGATATCTACAATAGATAACAAAGCTGTCTATAGTAGACATCAAAGGTTATTTACCAATGATAACAAACCAATATAAAAGTTAAAAACTCATAGCTTATAGCTATCTTCCATATAGATAGATGGTTTTATAAGGTGTGTGTTATAATGAACGTGTCAAGAGAATAACGTTACTCAATGCGACTCAAAAATAACAACACATCACTCGATTGCATTTTTCGTTGTTTCACCTTTTTAATTGTACAGCATATGATATAATGTGCAAGTTGTATTTTCGATAGGTAATTCATTTCGATGGTTTGATATTATTACGATCAATTTATGCACAAAGTAGTACAGACAGATCACATTGCCTTCAAAATAAAGAAATATTGTTTATATAATTACATTTCTTAAACAAAAATATATGTTTTGTGTACATTTCTATCATATCCATTGCGCAAACATTTAATTTATATAGCAAGATATTTTATTGCATTAACTGTGGCAAATGTGTTTGAAAAATGTTTTTTTTTGAACAAACTAATGCAATTTATATGCGTCTCTTATACAATAGATAAAAATAGATGGAAATTGATGACAGAGCACGAAAACGTAGCATTACCCTTTCAAAGGCGGTTGTACATTAAATAAGATGGGTCATAACTTTGCCAATGCTGGTCGTGGGCATTAGAAAATACACCTTTTAAGAATGAAATGGTGAAATGCTATTATTCACAGTTAATTGGCCTTAAAATTGGTTCTATCTTCGTGCAGAATATTATTACGATGGCGCTATGGCGTGTCTACTAGACACGATCTGATATTATTGAAATTGGGAACTCGTCTGTTAAAAGATCTGTCACAGCGCTATCGGGCGTTACTGGTTTCATAGCTAAAGGCCGATTTCTCGCAGGACTCGTGAAGATAATTGTTTACTCACCGCCATTAAAATCCGAACGCTGACAATACTTGTTGGAGCAGAAACCCGGGGGGGGGGGGGGTCTTGGATTTCGGTTGGGAACCCATGCTCGTTCCAGGAGTTCTGAAAGTGACCCCTAACGGGACCAATTTTCAGTGAAAATATACCCCTAACGGGTCCAATTTTTGGTGAAATTATACTAGTTTTCAGTGAAAATATACCCCTAAGGCGGCGAAAAAAGAAAACCCTGTTTTACGTGCGAGCGGACCTTTCGAGTAGGGTCGGTCGGGCGATTTTTTTCTTTTTTTCTTTTCTTTTTCTTTTCTGGAAGTCAAAATTGGCCCAAAATAGCCCCAAAATCTGAAAAATCAAGAGAAAAAATTAAATTTTTTTACAAATTTTATTTAAAAAAATAGCCAAA
>JAMKCH010044993.1:0-25747 GCA_023653785.1 Ophioderma brevispina | reverse complement strand
TCAATGACATGTACCACAATTATTCCAAGAGTATTTAGTCATGTTTACGTCATATAGTTCTACTGATAGTACCAGGGATATCTAATCATGCAAAAACAAATGAACTATAACATGGTATATTTAATTTATGAACAAAACTTAATGTGTTGTGACTCGTGCTACAGCAAAAAAACATCATGCTGCATTAGATTTTAAACTTAAATTCCTTCCATCCTTTCCTCGAGTGAGAAACTTGGCAAGATGTTTTCTATTAATAGAAATAAAGTCCATGTAGGTTCCCGTAACATTTTTGCAAAAATCATAATGAGGCAACTATTTCATAATTTTGAAGTAACAGCCATTTCCACCAACCAACCTTTCACGTGCTCTAATAGTTACATATTGTGTCAAAAAAAATCCAAAAAATTGGACCAGGAAAACTGGAACTTGAAATAGTTTCATGATTTTTGAGCATATATCATCAGGAATCGGGTAAAAACAAATGTGTGACGAAGACTGACGGCATTCTCAAGATCAGTAAGTACCATTAGAGTCAGAAACAAAATATCTGTGGCACTCACAAGCACTGTTGGGGTATTTGAGTGCTGGTACCATGAGTGCATATGAATTTGTTTATTTTTTTTCAGGCTCGCCTTGTTCGAAATATCTAAATGGGCGAAAGTTAAACCAAAACATGACTGGTTAATCCTTGCTTTTAAGCATCCTCAGTGAAAAAAGTTTATCCGATCTGGAAGCTAAAGTCTTTGCAAGTGCAATCAACTGGCGAGAAACTAATTTAGGCCTACATATCAAAGTCCACTCGTTTGAATTTTTCTGCAACACAGGGCTGCCCGAATTTACACTATTGGGCCGCTATCCGTTAACTGGGGCAGTTGGACGGATAGAGGTTCCGATCGCTTATCCGACATAGACTTCTACATGTCTACCATAATAAACTGCAGGTATGAATCAGGATTGTGCCACCACATACTTTAACATGCAGGTATCGTTGAGGTTTCCGAATTCCTAGGGTTGGTGGCACAATACTAAATTCCTTTCAAATTTGCATTACTGCGGGCTATAATTTCGTCGAGAATCCGAAAATCAATTCTCGCAAATTTGATGTACGGAAATCAAAGTTGATTCTTGTAAACTTAGAGTTTCCAAAGTGGCGAATAGATGATTCCCGCTAAAATTCCTTTTGAAGAATCAAAACTGATTCGCGCACTCTGCTACAAAATACTACCCGATTAATTATGAAAAAGTACTAGTTCTAAGTTTACTTGTCATACACAATTTACAGCCCCATTTACTACCCCATCATGTGTCGCCCACTTTTAGAATGTCTGATTAGTCACAAAGTGTAGCAGTCGGCGAGTGCCAGGAATACTAAATCCTTTCCGATCATTCATGGGATTAGTCGGCAGGAACCTCTGACTGAACCTAAAAATTTTTGTATTAGTTATTTTTATGATTGATTTGGGTAGCTGGAGGGGTCTCTTTTCGGAATCTGCCGGGTGGACTTTGTCCACCCTTGAGGGTTTGGAGAAATTCAAGATGGCGTCCAAGATGGCGCCAGTACAATTTTCAAAGCATAACTCCCTGCATATTTCAACATATAATAATAATTTTGGTGTCTAGTCATATGGTTTTGGGGGGTCAAGTAATCAATTAAGACCAGTTTCAAGACCAATGAGGGATCCCATATGCACCTATGACCAAATTTGAACTAAAACTTTTCAATGTTAGTATTAACATTTTTAGTCTATTTTCCAACTTGACCCTCGGCACATGACCTTTGACCTCAGCAACATGAGGGAGCCCAATGGGCACCTATGACACAAGTTTGGTTGCAATTTGAACTTCAAACCTTTTCAATGGAGTCATTTTTTTTTTAAACTTTAAAATTTGTATTGGACCAATTTAGTGACACACACCACACACATTACACACAAAACGGATTGCCTAAGTTAGAGCTTTCGGCCCACATTAAAGGGATAGCAGCGATAATGCGAGAGAATGAAAAAATGGGGAAATGCATTTTGTCACTTATAAACAGGGTTAAGTGTGTACGAATTCCATATAACTGCTTTAAGAGAAAACAAAGTATTGAGGAAATTTGTCCATACCGTTCTCCCGCAAATAGGCATACAAGTGACGGCGTCTCAAAAATCTACATTAAACAGCCGATTGTGATTACACCCAGTACAGAATAAACAAAGATCAATAATGTTGGTGTTTGAGTCGAACGTCTTGATCATGTGCACAATATCACGCTGAATCATCTATAAGATCCACCAGGAAAGCTTTATTGACTCAAGTCCGGAAATTGATACACACTATAGAAATTAAGAATCCGATAAAAAATACTGCCTTGTCTTTAATACACGGATTTCAAGCCAACCACTTGCAGGTTATGATCGCATCCATGCCAGTAACAAATGTATCAAAATAAGAATTTTGTGTGATTTTTGCAAGTTTTGGCATTAGCAAACCGCTGCTAATCCCTTTAAACCTAAATGTACAGAAAACTCATCCAATGCAATGTATGTGTCAATATAAAATTTGGTGCCACCAGTGCAGTGCCAAAATTGTATTGGAAGAAATGCATTGTGGGACACTAACCTAGGTTATTTTAAGTACGAACATGTGTCTGGAAATCCATTTGGAATTTAATTTACTTATATTTATGTGGAATAAATCAATGGAAATTTAAACCATTCGAAATCATTAGAGATGGGACAAGCATTACTAGTTGTATCAATTAAATTTTTCTAAATAGCGCTCACTGCGCTCGATGTCACAGCTACAAGGGGTACACGAGACTATACCTCACCAGTAATTACTGCGTGAAAGACGTGATTTTAATGCTGGGACACAGCGCTACTGTGGACTACACAATCAATGAAGGATGATGAAATTGAAGTTGGGAAATTTACACTCACTCTGGGCTTCAAGGACAGGCAATTCAACTGCGATGATGGTTATGCCGTATGAATGCACCAGATGTTTCCACAGTTTCTTTGGACTACACAAGGTAATAGTCTACTCCCCCCCCCCAAAAATTCTAATCAAACATTCCATACCTAAAGCAAATCCAATTGTGAATGATAAGCATCATAATAACGGAAATAGCGTTAAGGTGTCAGTAAGTAAACAGTCACCCAAGTCAGAAATGGTAAATAATAAAAAAAAACTATTCTATAATTATTTATTATTTGAATGTTAGAAAAAAAAATCTAAAGAATACAGGACCATTCTCGCAAGGAAAACCGTTGAGAATTTGCCACCATTTTTACCTACAATTATGCCTATTGTATTAAGTAATACAGAGCTGATTTTCTGTCTAATATGCTCGAAAACACTGCGTATAATAGGAATTTGAATTTTACCATTTGTGAATACTTTTTTAACCTTAAGTCATGCAAACAAACAAGTCTACCAATGTATGTTTAATATTCCTTTTGAATCCAAACAGCTAATTTTTGGATCGAATAGGGCACAGTATATTGTCAAGGAGGACAACCATGGTTACCATCAGGATACACAGGGCTGGAAATTTGGAAACACACGGAATCAAAATGAGTAAGCATGTTACCGTCAAAATCATCTTTTTTCCCAATAGGCCGTCACATATGTGTGCATGAAGCCCTCAATATGTTAAAAAAATTGTTACTCTGGAATATTGAATACTAGTGCATAGTATAAAAATTGCGTCTGTTCCCTTAGAGAAAATAAAGGACACCGTCTGAAAATAATTGATCATTGTGTGGTGTAGGATTGTACGTACGAACATGTGTCTGGAAATTTCCATTTGGAATAATTTATTCTATTTATTGTTGGACTAAATCCAAATGGAAATTGTACAACCATTAGAATCATTAGAGCATTGACAAGCATTATAGCGTTTGATCAATTGTCGACTTACAATTTTTCATTAAATTTTCTAAAAGCGCTCACTGCTGCTGATGTAACAGCTTACAAGGGGTACTAACCGATGACTATACCTCCACAGTAATAAGTGCGATGGAAGACGTGACTTTTAATGCTGTGACAAACAGCTGCTACTGTGACCTACCACAATAATGAAGATGATGAGAAATTGAAGATTGGGAAACATTTACACTCACTCTGGGCTTCCATAGACAGGGCACTTCAAATGCGATGCTGGTTATGCCGTAGTGAATGCCACCAGGGTTTCAACAGTCCAGTTTTCATTTTGACTACACAGGGTAGTCTCACTGGTCAAAAAAAATTCTAAAGCAACATATCAAAAACTACCTAAAGCAAATCCCATGTGAATGATAAGCATCTAATAACGGAAAAAATAGCGAAGTGTCAGTAAAAGTACCCAAGTCAAGAAAAGGGTTAAACATCTATATATTATTATATTTTTTTTTGTGAAATGTTAGAAAAAAATTCTAAAGAATACCAACCAATCTAGCACGAAACGTGCGAATTGCACAATGTTCCCTACAATTATGCCTATGATCTAATTATACAGAGATGATTTTCTATAAATGCTCGAAACACTGCGTTATAATAGGAATTTGAATTTACCATTTTGTTGAATACTTTTTTAACCTTACGTCATGCCAAAAACAGTCTTACAAAGGTTAGTTTATATTCCTTTGAATCCAAACAGCTATAGTGGATCGAGAGGGCAAGTAGATTGTCACGGAGATAACCATGGTTACATCACCGGATACAGGGCTGGAAATTTGGAAAAACGGATCAAATGAGTAAGCCACATGTTCCGTAAAATTCATCTTTTTTCAAATAGGCCGTCAACAGAGTGTGCAATTGAAGACCTCAATATGCGTTAAAAAAATTGTTACTTGGGAATATTGAATACTAATTGCAATATATAAAGAAATTGCTCATGGTCCCTTCAGCAGAAATAAAGACACCGTCTTGAAATAAGATCATGGTGTGGTTGTAGTTATTTTAAGTCACGAAATGTGTCTTGAGAAATTTCCCTTTGGAAAATTTACTTCTATTGATTGTTGACTAAATCAAATGGGAAATGTGACAACATTAGAAAATCAATTTAGAGATCTTGAAAAGCATTACTAGATTGTATTCAATTTGTCGACTTAAATATTTATTAAATTTTCTAATAGCGCTCACTGATGATGATGTCAAGCTACAAGGGTACCACCGGATGGCAGATACCTACCACCAGTAATACTGCGATGGAAGACGTTGACTTTATGCTCTGGGGACACAGTGCTTTGTGAATAAACATCAAGAAGATTGAAGATGATGAAATTGAAGATGGGAAACATTTACCACTCACTCTGGGCTTCAGACAGGCACTTCAAACTGCCGATGATGTTATGCCGTAGTGAATGCACCAGCTGGTTTCCCAGTTTTCATTTTGACTAAACAGCGTAAAGTCTCAAAAATGCTTTAAATTCAAACATTCCACTACTAAAGCAAATCCATTGTGAATGATAAGCATCATAATAACGGAAATAAACAATAGAGAAACCCTCCTGGTGTATTATATTACCCCGTCCGTTCGGTAAAAAGTACAGGGCCGGTATCTTGTGCAATGAGACGCGACTGTGAATGTTTGTTAATTCGAAGCTCCTCACTTTTGTTCAGTTTATTGTTTAGTATTATTGTTTTTCTGTTTAAGTCATTTGCGTTCTCAGCTGCTAGGCGTCTTATGCACCACAAAATCAATCTCTAGGACCATATCTCTTTGTCAAAAATCGTTCTACGATCTCTCAACATTGTAAGTACTAATAAAAAAGATGTAGTAAATAATGTTTTACAATCAGGGTTTGTCTTTTTGTGCCAAAACTCATACTAAACTGTGCCCCTGGAATATGAGATGGGGATCATATGTGTGCAACTATGAATAATGAAGAACAATTATATAGTTAAACTTTATCTTTGAAAATCCCGCTATTATGAAAAAATAGCAACTTGGTTATATAGCCTACCAGGCACTCTTAAAAATGTTCTTAAAAAACGTCGTTTAACTGGTCAGCCGGGGACTCGAAACGTTGCAAATAAACGGTAACAAAGGGACTCGAAACGGTCAAAAATTAGGGTTTTGCTTTTTTTGTCAAAAAAGGTTATAGTTACTTATCATAAGAAACACTCTCGCCAATCGTCGACCAGAGCAATTACAAAGAATAATAATCTATGCACCAAGCGCACTTTATTTTAGTGTTGATTCGACAAACTTCAGTGACCTCAAGCGGATAGACTTTGGTTTCCTATCTCTGAACACACTATAATGGTAAACATCCCACCAGGTCCAATTCCAATGGTCCAATTCTAACTCAAAACTTATCTTATTTGGTCTAGACCATTTGTCCAAATATGCATTTGGCAATTCACATTTGGTCCTCCTATTATATTTGATCCAATTCTCATTTAGATCAAAATCTCATTTGCTACAATTCCTGTTAAATTTTGATTTCCACTTTTGTCTAATCCCATTTGGTTAATTTCAATAAGTTCAATTCCCATGTCAATTCAAATTGGTCCAGTTCACATTGGATATAATTCATATTGGGTCCAATTCACATTGGGTTCAAATTCACATGGGTCAATTAACATT
This sequence comes from Ophioderma brevispina, assembly GCA_023653785.1. NCBI lineage: Eukaryota > Metazoa > Echinodermata > Ophiuroidea > Amphilepidida > Ophiodermatidae > Ophioderma > Ophioderma brevispina. The sequence goes on along the minus strand of JAMKCH010044993.1, from coordinate 19,188 downwards.
GGGTCATTCACATTGGTCCAGTTCATTTGGTCCGATTCCCATTTCTAGCCCGCTTGGTCCAATTCTCATATTTTATTTGGTGATTCCCATTTGTGTGCATTCTGCTTAGTCCAATCCCCTTGGTCCCAATTCTCATGAGTCAATTTCTATTTGGTCATTTCAAATTTGCTCCAATTTCCTATTTTTTTGTTTGGAACTCCCATTTGGTCCAATTTCCTGTTGGTCCACTTCCATTTAGTCCAATCCATTTGGGCCATTTCCACGGTCCATTGCTTATTGAGTCAGATTCCTACTTTATTTGGTTAACAAATTCCCATTTGGTCTCAATGATCACTGGTCCAATTTCCATTGGGCAATTTAGTGGTACATTCAACTTTTATTGTTTAATTCAATTCCCATTGGGTTCCAAATCCATTGGCCCAATTTCTTTGGTTCACTTCCTATTTGTACGATTCCCATTTATTGGTAGAATTCCCCATTTGTCCATTTCCCATTGGACAAATTATTCGTGGTCCAAATTCCATTTTGTTGAATCCATTGGTCCAATTCCGGTTTGGTCCCATTTCTCATTGGTCCATTTCTATTGAACCAGATTCCTATTTTATTTGGTTGAATTTCCATTTGGTCCAAATTCCGTTTGGTCCAATCCCATTTAGTCCAATTACCATTTGGTGTATAACTAGCATTGCAAATCATTGGGTTTCAATTCCCATTTGTTCCGATTCCATTTGGCAATTTTATTGGTCCATTCTGATTGAGTAAGATTCCTATTGTATTTGCTTGGAAGTTCCCATTTGGTCCAAATTCCTGTTTGGTCCAAATCCCATTTGATTCTTTCCATTGGGCATTTGATTGGTCCATTTAGTTTATTGAGTCAGATTCCTATTGTATTTGGTTGAATTTCCATTTGGTCCAATCATTTTGGTCCAGTTCATTTGATTTTCTATTCCCATTTGAGGCAATTCTTATTGGTCCATTTAGTTTATGAGTCAGTTCCTATGTTTATTTGCTTGAATTCCCCTTTGGTCCCAATTGCTTTTGGTCCAATCCCATTGGTTCACCCATGGTCAAATTCCTATTTGTTACTGTTATGTTATTATTTGGTAGAATCCCCATTTGGTCCAAATTCCCTCGTGGTCAAATTTTCATTGGTCCAATTCCATTTGTCTTGAATTCCATTTGTTCAATTCCTGTTTGGTCCATTTCTCACTCGTGCCATTTCCTAATGAGTCAGATTCCTGTTTTATTTTGGTGAATTCCCATTTGGTACATTTTGCATTTGGGCCAATTCCCATTTGGTCCATTTCTCATTGGCTATTTTCCCTATTGCAGTAAGATTACTATTTTATTGATTTGATTACCAATTGGTCCAAAACTCTGTTTGTCGTCCAATTCCCATTTAGTAAAATTACCAATTGGTCTATTATCTTGGTCCAATTTATTTGTTCCGATTCCCATTTTATTTGGTTAGATTCCCATTTGGTTGTAATTTCCATTTGGTTCAATTCTTCCTTAATGTGTAGCGTAGTATTGGACTAAAAATGGACCCATGCGATTTGCCTATAATTTCAAGCAGCCATTTTGTCTCTAATTTCAGGCGATCCAAAGTGACCGTCTCACTAAGATGACCCACCTAACTATCAGTAACTATAAAGAGTTGCAAACCGCGGTATTCTCTTCATATTATTCTTGGCTTGGGGTGTTTATGCTCGACAATTTCCAACATCTGGTTCGGGTCAAGTTCTCATTAGAGTAAGTTCCAGGTTTTTGTGCATTTTGGGTAATGGCGTATTGGAGCTCTAAACTGACGGCCCAAATCTTGACTTTGATGTTCTTATATAATTTTAGTGAATTCTATCAATAATTATTTATTTAAAAAAAAAAAAAAAAAAAAAAACAGAAAGAGAAACATTTAGAAAAATATTACTTGTCAAGTGTAATTGAATGGTCAGAAAAAACAAACATATATTTGTGAAATATCATTTAAAAAAATCACCAAAAGAAATTGCTGGAACATCATCAAAATAGCCCAAACTTCAAAAACTAAATAACTGATTGTAGCATTGTAGCTTACCCTGATGGATTGTAAATAAAACATGAAACTAAGAGTTTTAAACAAAAAGTTTGAAAAACAAAACAAAAAGCGCATCAATGGTGCAGTAGCTCATTACCACTTACTGCATTGAAAAATACCATTTTTTTTTGTTGCTTTTGTTTCAGAAAAATATACACTTCATAAAAGTCAGCCTGAACATTACATTGCTTAACGATCATTGCCGAACACGCCAGACCATCTTGGGACCAGTATGACATCAGCTCGATGGATCTACGCCTCCTTCCCGAGGCTATGAGGCAAAGTGTTCTGAAGTCCACACTAATGCTGAAACTAAGCAAAATTTCAACAGCAGAGGGTAAAACATTTCAATTACTCTGATTGGTATGCCTACCACAATGTTAATTACCGCCATGCAAGATGGAAAACACGAAATGGCGGAAATCTGAAAAACCCAAAACTGTTAAGAACCATTGAAGATTGGTCATCATTCAAAGCCTAACTAAAAACGATGTGCAGATACACCACAAGTAGTTCTTACACCGACCAATATGCAATGTTGTGTGCACTCTGCCCTAAACGTTATCTATATTGAGGAGAAACCAAGATCTCCAATTATTGCTGTGTATCCGAGGGTCAAGATGACAATGTTTGTGTTCATTATGCCAAACAGGCAAAACTTTCATATCAGAGGTTACCATGATTTCTATGTCACATGGCGGCCTGCACAAACACAGTATCTAAGACATTTCTGAAAAATATTAAAAGGAAATGTGCTATCATTGTTGGATTTCCTTCCGGCCCCAAGAACAGAAACATCAATTTAACACTTACACTTGGTTCTCTGTTGCATTAGAACATCTATATTGCATGTTTCCAAAAATTTAATTTGACAAACAGTCCCTGTATCAGAAGTAGTAATTCTGAAGTACTTGCATCTACACTCAAATACCATCATGGTTCTATTATGATCGAGTTCTACATAGGTCATTTTGGGAGCCAAAACATAAATATTTTCCAGTGATCCTCACTGCCAGTGCATGTGTTGCCTTATATATGGTAAAGTGCGAACTATATGTACCTACACAGTACACACGTTTGTTACCAAAACAGGAGTGACCAATTAAAGATGCCCAATTGCCCCATACAAACAGTACCGTATGCCTAGTCTTGTGATGCTATATGTGGAGGTGTGTATTTTAAATGGCATTGATGACAGTTCAAATGAGTTCATGTTTATTTGAGTAGGTAATTTTAACCCCTAGAATGATTTTGGAGTAGGCTTATCTATATTTCTTGTTAGCATGTGATCACCAGGAAATTTAAGACTCTACTCTGAGCAAATGCAGCCTACTCTTGTCCAAGTACCTTTACAGATAAGTTGTACTTTAAAGCAATAATAGTAAATTTTTTTGAAGGAGCGCCCCAAGTTTCCAAAAAATTTGAGATTTTGATCATGGTGCAATGGTAACTAGCAAGTAAAGATACTGTGAATGCGTTTAAGCTCGGAAAGTCTGGTTGACCAAAGAAGGATTTTGGTAAGTAAGAAAATTTATCGGAGATCTCCCCTCGATAAAATTTCAACGGGCGGTTGCGAAAACAGCCATTCAAGTGATATAAGTTTTTAATATGATGTAACTCCACGATGATGCATGACTTGTTGCTATTGGGTTTATCACATGTTGTTTTAAGTTTGTTCTGGGCACCTATTTGTTTGCTAATTGGAATATTAAAGACAACTGCAATGTAAGGCGAACCCTTTTTAAATTGTTTTTGGGGGAAGGGGATGGAAGTGGTGTAAATAATAAATGGGAGTCATGTTCGAGGGCGCCCGGCGTGTGTATGGAACTGGGTTTTGTAGGGGTTTGTTTCTTTCTACGAATGTAGCTATTGTCCGTATTGGAGGAAGAAAGGAGCTTGTGATGCAAGTTGTCCCATAATTTGTAATGAGTGTGTCCGGCCTAGGGCTGTTGCCATGCGACATCACCTCGGACTTCATCGGTGGAGTGGTGGGGAAAAAAAAAAACATTTGGCACTCTAGGGTTATATACTTTTGGGTTTTGTAGGAATGATGTTAAAATGTGTAAGAGATAGATACTTTGGAAGCGGTTTCAAAGTAATGGGAGGAAACAGAGGGTAGATGTTGTGTAAAACAAATATTATGCTATTGTTGTTATTATTGTAGATATTTAATGTATTAAATATGGCCGTTCAAGTTTCTTGGCTAACAATAAACGTAACAACTTGTTGCGGAATCCTGGCTATATGAGGTTTTTTGTTACAATGAATATTCATAACATAATCCATTGGAATGCACGTTACTGGGCAGGGAATCAGACCTGTTGTTATGGCCTTCGTAAGGTTAGGTAGTAGTTGATGCGGAAGACAACGGAATGAACCGTAAGCCTATATATGCATTCAGTCGGTACTAGTCTCTAATAGCGTAGTGATATATAGGACAATGACCGTCAGTAAATTTAGGCAGTATTAAATATCCTGTTTTTCTTATCATTTAAAAAGGAAACAGTTCCTCATCCTGAAATTTCAGTCGTCAATAATGATGAAAATATGAACTTTGTCTGAGCTCGAATACGCTTCACAATTCCCTTTCTTACATCAAACACCGTAGGTGGTACAGAGTTCAGTTACGTACTCTTCAACAGCAACTTCAGGTAATTTTTTTATAAACGATGCATACTATAAACGTTCTTCTTCATATCATAAATATCTTAAATAGGAAAACAGTGCCCAGGGGTTAAACCATGTTACAAAAAAAAGGATTGGTAAGAGGAAGGTTAAAATTTCAGGGATTTTGTCGTCACTTTCTCTTGAACACACCAAGACTTTGATATATATTTTGTGTTTAATAGCTTCATCCTTTCAGCGCGCATTTGATATCTTGAATTTATGGCGCTTCGTGATGATTACTTAATGTCGTATCTGGATAAAGGCAATGGCGCGTAAGGACGTATTTGGCCATTAAAGCCTATGCCAGCTGTGTGTATCACGTATTCGTTATTGTGGTTCATAAAAGGTTACATAGATTAATTACATGGGTCAGCTGGTAACATAGGATTTTGACCCTACCTGTAGCACTTGCCTGTCCGATATGTGACTCGCCTGAGAATTGAGTCAAATCACCATATCAAAACTGGAGATTGGGCGTAAACACTAATAGAGTCTTTTATATTCCTTTGAAAGAGATTTGGGCATAACTAAGAGTCTTGCATATTCTTTGAAAAAGAGATTTGCGCATAACTATAAAGAGCTTCATATTTTTTGAAGAGAGATTTGGGCGTTTACTAAGAGTCTTTCTATTCTTTAAAGAGATTTTTGGCGTAACTAAGAGTCTTTTCATATTCTTTGAAAGATTTGGGCGTAAACGAACCGTTAACTAAGAAGTCTTTCCTATTCTTGAAAGATTTGGGCGTAATCAAGAGTCTTTCATTATATTTTGAAAGAGATTTGGGGCGTAACCCTAAGAGTCTTAATATCTTTTGAAAGAGATTTGGGCGTAAACTAAGGTTTTCATATCTTTTGAAAAGATTTGGACGTCGTACCAGCGTCTTTCATATTCTTTGAAAAGATTGGGCATAACTACATGTACGAGTCTTTTCATATTATTTTGAAAGAAATTTGGAAAAAAGAGTCTTCATTATTTGAAAGAGATTTGGGCGTAACTAAGAGTCTTTAATATCTTTTGAAAGACATTTGGGCGTAATAAGAGTCTGTTCATATTCTTTAAAGCGATTTGGGCGTAACTAGAGTCGTCATATTCTTTTGAAGAGATTTAGGTGTAACTAAGAGTCTTTAATTCTTTTGAAAAGGATTGGGCGTTAAGAATAAGAGTATTTCTCTCTTTTGAAAGAGATTTGAGGTAAATAAGAGTCTTCATACTTGAAAGAGCTTTTGGGCGTAACTAAGAGTCTTTATATTCTTTTGAAAGAGATTTGGGCGGTAACTAAGAGTATGTCATATTCTTTGAAGAAGATTTGGGCGTAACTAAGAGTTTTCTTATCTTTGAAAGATTTGGAAGTAACTAAGGCTCTTAATATTTTTGAAAGATTTGGCATAACTACATGTAAGAGTATTTTCCTTTTTTTGAAAGAAATTTGGGCATCACTAAGAGTCTTCATATTCTTTTGAAAGAGATTGGGTGTAAATAAGGTCTTTTCATCTGATTTTGAAAGGAAATCTTTTCTCACACTATTTTATACTCTGTTCCAGCCTCAGTAACGAATGTTGGTACTTATTTTGATACCCAAGGAAAATAAGAAACTATAAGTATCCTGTGGTAACAAATTTATTGCCAATCAAGATGTTCAAGTAGGAGGGGCAACAATGAGAATCAACTAAATCCGATTGAGAGAGGAGGAAAACCGCTGCAACCCAAGGTTACTAACTCGATACCAAATTGTATGACTTCTAAAGGTAAACAAGGTTAATTATGGATTGCAGGTGTGAAACAAAACCTTTGATAAATTCCCTACTGTCACGTACGGAGGTAGACATTCGGTTGGAAACACTCGCCGGGAATCTCTGCCGGTGTTCTAGCTCGGGTTATATTAACCGTCTGGAGTGATAGCCCCAGCCATGTGCCGGTCAAGTTGGCAGCCCAGGGCCGAATCTGTCAGGCTTCGCTCGTCATTCTTACTGTATTCCCATAATCACGCTAATCATGTTTGAAAAGTCTCCGACTACGGAATTACGGGCACCCACAAGACCTGCACTGCCGAAGTGGAGTGACACTTCCACTGAAAAAGGTCCTTCGTGAAATAGTACCCTCCCCCCCAAATTGCGGTGTGACGGGGCGGAGGGACGTATCCCACCCATGATGGATGGATCGGTTCCTCGTGCTGACAATCATTAAAACCCGGGTAATTATCTCAGCGATAACTAGAAACATTTGAGTGCCCTCAGCACATTTTTCATAATCATGTACGAATCATTGTTGAGAGAAGTGGCAATTTGATGATGACGCTAATTTAAACTGCTGATTATTCAAGAGTTTATTTCACAAAATATGTTTGAATGCCCACCACAGCATGTAATCTAATCAAACAATTATTTTTGGGAGGATTGTAATTGGTTTAATTCTATAGATTCTGTCTTTAATTTCAACATTTGTAGAGTTTAGTACGACAACAATTGGCAAGTTTGTTTAAGTTCATCAGCTACCTCTTGATAAAGTCCACAAAGAAAGAGTAATGCTGACATTTGTTTCGCGATAACGGGGTATCATGGGAGATTTTTATGATGTAGGGATGATCTATAAATGTCATTTCGACAGAGGGCAATGGCATCTGGTATAAATTAGCGCTTTGGTACATTTTCAAATATTATTTTTCATTTTTCCAAGATGCGTTCGCGGCAAAAAGTTGACATTTTAAAAAACGGCGCACGCTAATTAGCAGCAAAAATTCACCGCGCGAGGCGATGGTGCGTCTTTGCGTCTGACGGGTGAATGAATGATGAATGATGGCTGTCATATTTCACCGTTTAGACTAAGCAGTTTTTGTGACTTTGTAAATGGTCAAATAGCCGTTTTATCGGCAAAAAATACAGCTTCAGGTGTGCAGTGGCTACCTTGTTGGTAAATAGACACAGTTTGAGTTTAAACTGGCGTGCAAAAATCAGGAAATCCGTGAAAAACAAAAGCACCCGGCTGTGGGACCATGCCCTTAACACTTTCAAACAACTTCTCAGAAATATAGCACATTTTTGTGAAGAAACACCCCAGTTTTCCAAAAATTTGAGGGTTTCCCCGGTACATTGGTAACCTGGCTCGTAAGAAACCTATACCTGTGAATGGTTAAGTCGCAACGTCTGTGTGTCGCAAACGAGGAATCTTGTAATTAGAATAATTAATATTGGAGACTCCAATAATAATTCAACGGCTGCTGGAAAACGGCCATCCAATATAAAATAGCTGGGAAATAGCGCCATGTACATGTTTACGTTCATCCATTAGTTGTTTTATTGGTTCAGGCAAGTCAAGTTAGAGGTCATTTTCTTGAGGTGGCACTATTTCATCATGGACAGAAATAAACTTAGCATTTCCAGCTCTGCCGTTAAGTACAATCTGGGATCCCAAATTCACAATTCTAATTACAAAATCGCTTATTTTATAATAAATACGCATTTTTGAGCATTCTCGTTCGCAGGAGTAGTTTCCTAGACATTTGCCAACATAACTGTGCAAAAATATCAAATTTTGGGGGCGCTCTTCAAAATATATGCTATTATTGCTTTAAAAAAAGCCACAACTCACATCAGGCATGTCCTCTGGGTTGAAGTTGTCTTCCTCCGCTTCTTCCTGTTCCTGAAGTATTTCTTGGAATTTGGCCGGGTTGACTTCCTCAGGTTCCTTGGCAGGTTTCTTCTCTGCCACCTTGGCTTTCTTAGCAGAGGCAGGTTGTTCAGGAGAATCTGGTGGGACAGCCATCTCACCACCTGTCACCAGTAGGAATTGATAAATTTGTGTCATTTGAAGTAAAAACAAACAGACCTATTCAAATGTCGGCATGGAATGATATCAGATTTCATCTTCTAAAGGTTGGTGACCCAATCGCCAACCTTGTCTCCCACTTAACTCCATCAAAATTGTGATTTTGGTATCACAAGAAAGGTCCAGGAAACATTTCCTTTTGATGTTATGAATAGTATGTCTACAAATGTAGTATGCCACATTCATTAACACACACTGTCCTATGGGCTATGGCTGGACTGATTTAATGAGATGTTTTGGTGATATGCTTCCACGTTAGGAGGAAAACAACATGAAAATTCGGACCACGATCGGGTCACCCGCCTTCAACCAATTGGAGAATTCTGGCACTTGAAAAGCTGAAAAAATATTACTCAACACTGTATTCAAAATGTGTAACATCCTGATGTGTAACATACTAAAGTTGAATTCAATAGACCTTTTCAAGTAAATCTGTTGAACTTTATGACTATATTAAACACATCCCATAATGCACCACTTGGAAATTGCACAGTGCCAATACCCACCAAAGAAAAAACACATAATTATGCTAATTTTAGCACAAATGTTAGCAAAAATATTTTTAGACATATTTGGCATGAACTTGAAAAACCTTGTACTTGTACCTGTGTAGAGCACAGTAAAGTATGTTGCAATGCATTATGGGATTGGTTTGTAAGACCCTCTGACATTGACTATAGTCAGAGACAAGAACTAAAGCGAGACCCTACAATTGCAAAAGCGTTTGACAATTGCAAAACAAATGTTCGGCCCCGCAGAGTAATCTGTGGACTAGTTATTTTTTTTTTTTTTTTTTTTTTTTTTTTTTCATTCATCTTTATTAAGTGATCAAAAAGAACGTGTCCACAGTATTCCAGGGATACGGAAATGGGGCAAACCCATTCCATTACTGAAACCTACACAAACAAATATACCGATACCATAAAATACAAGAGAGGTTTAAAAAACACGGGGGGCTGATACGCAGAAAGTATTTAACAAAAGTACTATAAATGACTAAAGACACACATCCTTCTTGGGAGGATTGTTTGACATGACTTAGCCTAGATTCTTAAATAAGGACACTCTCCCAAGTTGCTCTTGTCGTGCATTCCAAATCACATACTGCACATGAGGCTGTTTTAGAATATCGTGTAGACATGTTTGCCTTTGGTTTTGCACCCATAACATAAAATTTGAAACGCACCCTGTCATTGTTTTCTTTAGTAATTAGCCCACGGGACCGAATTTCATCAGCTCAAAACACAAATATAATCACCATAATGATGTCTGAAATAAGGAGCTGTACTTTCAGTCTTGCGTTATGGGCAAGAGGTAATTTCATCTCGACGGGAATTGTAAGTTCAACTCATGAATACGTTCGGAAGCATTGTCCCACAATAACAAGGTCAGGACGTTGACTGGTTGGAAGGATATTTTTGGTGGGATGGTACTACCATTGATTGTAGAACCCGGTACATCAGCATAGATCTTCACTGCTGCATCAGCAGAAGATTTGCCATTGAGATGTTTAAGAATGGTCAATAATGTGGAAGTGTGCCTCATGTATATCTCCCTTGGGTGAGGAATGTTGAGCACTTATTAATAATCTGTGATAGAGTTTCTTTATTGCCGCAAAATTAACCTTTAGTATTTGTCCTTTTCCCCCATGTTTTTGAGATTTGTAAATTAAGGCAATAATCAAGAGATGACCGTACGGCAAACTCAGGACGCCCCTAGGAGGATCATAGATATAGGATTTCCAATTAGATCAATTTGTTCCGACTCTCAGGGAGTTTAAGAAGATTCCCTTGTTGGACAAGTGGGAGGATATCTTCTCTCCATAATCCTTCCGCTGGGTTATATAAGGCTTTTGTATTTTGTTCCTTAACATTCTCCATTGGATTTGAATTCATTGGCACCGATTCCATAAGCGATCTCAAGTTTTTCCTCTCCATTTGCCAACCCATTTTTAGCCATCTTCCGTTTCCATAACTTAGTACAACTGAAAGTTTTTATGTGAATTCGTGTTCGTGAGTCAAATACCCTAGCTCAAATACACCATTTATCGACATTTTTATCATATTTTTTCGAACATGTCCCCGCCCGATATTACACATTCAAACCGATCACAGTTTTCCCACGCGGCGCTGATTGACAAACCTTAGACATAGGCCGCATTTGGTCTCGCCTAAGCGTCTGTTCCTGAACTATAGTTAGCTGCCATACTCACAACTTTAATTTTCCTAAAATTGACAGCAAAACCACAGAAAAGAATCTGGTGCAATGTGCTAAGAAATGTCATATCAAATATAATTATAGAACATACATCATTTTGGCCTTGGTTTTCCAACCTCTTTCAATCTGCTGCCCATGACCCAGCAAAAGAAGAATCTTCTTTTAAAAGTCCATTGTCAAGTTTTTCATGTTTTCCGATGTTATGTACGGATTATGAAAAGAAAGGCTATAGTCAACAAATGTGAGTTTGTGATGAATTAGATAAACTATGTGACCACTATAGGGTTGATTGATCTGTATGGCAATGAAGCGCCCAAAACATTGTTCACTCCTAGCATTGACCATTAAGAATTTGCCCAAAGTAACTTTTGTACACAGCACAATTTAGTTCCACTGGGTCCTATCCCACAGTGTCAAAGCCCACTAGGTCCAATTCCCAATGATCTTAATAATTCCATTTGTTCCAATCCCACTTGATCAATCCCATTTCGTCCAATTCCATTTTGTCCATCTCCATTTGCCAATCCCCATTGGTTTAATTCCCCATTTGGTCCAAACCCATTTGGTCCAATTCTGATTTGGTCCAATCCGATTTGGTCCCAATCCCAAGTTATAATCCCATTTATTCCAATAAATCCAAATGCAACCCCATTGAGTCCAATCCCATTTAGTCCAATCCCATTTGTCCAATCCCACTTTAGTCCCAATTATATTCCGTCCAATCCCATTGTTCCAAAATTGGAAAAGAATGAGGAATTGAACAAAAGGATGGGACAAAATGGGAATTCGACCAATATCAGTCTTGTTTGATTGTGATGTCCTTATCTCAAGATATGGGTGACATAACCTTTCACGGGGTGCCCCCCGGCTGGTCTTATGGGCCTTTTGGTCAATCCCCATAATTTTTGTTTTGTTTAGTCATTTGCTTTTGTGTAACATTGATTTTTATTGGAAATAAAGGTTGATTGATTGAGGAATCAGACCAAGTGGAGAGTAAGTGGGCAGTTACCTACTTACAACTGTTAGGACCTACTCTAGACCATTTGCAACCTACCAGAAAATGCAGCCTTCATGGCTTGTGATAGCTCTTGTCAAAACAACATTCTTGGGCCCAGACATTTAGAGTCTGGTTCAAGCGCCTAGCGTTGTCCTCTCATTCTGACATTGCCTGTAAAAGTTTAAGAAAAAACTATACTTTTGTACAAATTTGAGCTACACAAATCACACTTTATTAAATGGAAGATATGTAATCAATTGCAATGAAATAATAATGGGGGAAACAAATGGAAACATGGTACACACCTCCAAAAAAAGTTTTAAATAACATTCTTTTTAATGTAAAGAGCCACACATTAAGGTGCCAAAAATTAAAATTTCAGTCAAGATATTGTCGCTGAAATAAGTTTCAGTCAATAGATATATGGTCACAACTTTCTGGATAACTTTTTTGAATTCTACCCTCCTTTTTTTCATAACTATTTTTTTTTTCAAATATAAGATACTGTTAATAGTTAGACCAAAAACCAGACCATGACTTGAAAAGTATGAACTATGAAATAACTTAAGTTGTAAACAGGGATCAGCAAATGTGAAAAAGAGCATGAAGACTAGAAAGGATGCGTGGTGTGATGAAAGGGCAGCATGTCCTTCTACTTTAAATACTCAGTAGGAGTAATACTGGGTTATTCGCTGCCACCAAGAGTAGGGTTGTGTTGTGATCAGTATCTCCTATACATCTCCAAATTAATGCTGTATTCTTCAACACTGAAAACGGGTACTTTTGTATCTGTGTAAGAAATCATTTTCTGTGTTGCGTTTTTATTGCTCGCAACTTTGAGGAAACATTGACCAGACTAACAGCGACATTCTATAAGCCACATGTTTTGCATTAATGCACACAGATATTGCTTACCACACCACAGAGTTTACCTCAAATTGGCAGAGGGTAGACAAAAAAAGACCACAAAGTTCTACTTAGATAGACATTGTGTGTTTAGTGGGTTTTTCGGTTATTGCCCAGCCGGGGCACTTCATAGTTCAAGGTCAATGTTCAAGTTCAGGATGTTTTATTTTTCAATTGTGCCTTTAGGGGTAACTGTCCCACAGGTGAGCCTTGGCAATGGTTCCCTGAGGGCTAAATGATCAATACAAGCATGCATCAGCAATTGGTTCCCTGAGGGCTAAATGTCACACACGCATGAATCAGCCAATGGTTCCCTGAGGGCTAAATGTCACACACGCATGCATCAGCAAGTGGTTCCCTGAGGGCTAAATGTCACGCCCAGGCATGGATACAACAATTGGCGTCCCTGCGTTCTTAAATGCACACAAGCAATTATAAGCAATGCAAGTTTTTTCACTAAGTGTCTGACCGAGAAATAAGCTCAATCAAACAAACCAGAATTGCCTCTAAGTGCTGGCCGGATTATTAGGGTTGGAATGCAAGGGAGACTCATGCGTAACCAACCTATGCACTTTATTTCCAGGCTGATTGCACAATAAGTGGCCAGAGGTTCGCATACCTTTGGCACTAGTAACACTACAAAACGCAAAGCAGCAAGCAAATAAAGGACCACTACAGAAAAACAAAAACAGGGGACAGGGCAATAAAAAAATACTGCAAGTCAAAACTTGCAAGATCCCCTGGGACGCGGTGCAAGTATTCAAATGAGCTCATTAAAATGTGCAATAGCCATGGCCAATAGCAAGCACCAAGTTGTCCAATTGGGGACAGTGGGATCTGTTAGAATTTCACATTTTCAATATCAGAGCAAATATGCAATGAGCTTATTAAGCCCAAACACTGATGACACAGCGCACAGTATTACGTGCATGCCACCGCTACTTACATCCAAGTTTTGTCAAATTTGGACCATCACCACAACTCCATTCATCAGGATTCCAAAACACCAAGGCTATTAATTGCAAGCAAATGGGCCGCAGACAGGTTAAATGAGGGCCATTCATAAAAAATCATACAATGCTGATAAATTAGTACAAAATGACCACAGGGGGCATTTTCACTTGGTATGAATGCTACTTCCTCAACACATGTGCAAAGGCACCGATCAATGACGGTGGTGAACTCCATGGTGAATAAGGGACTTTCTTTTGCTGTTCTGCACTACATCATTTGCCAGATAGACAAACACGAGTTTCCTACTCTGCTTAGCTGCAAACCGGAAATAATAATAAAAAAAAAATCTTCTTTTAACTTTGTTTCCTACTGATAATGTTACTGAAAACCACTATTTGGGATCTTTTTGATTACAGTACCTACAGGTAATACAAACAGTGTTAATACAACATGTACGTGTTCCATGGACCTTAGTAGTAATGTAAATTATTAACTAAGATTCAACCTCTAAAGACTTAAAATGTAATCACTTGCAGATGAGAGAAAAAGGCATTAAGGTTCAAGCTTTTTTAAAATAGCAACTTTGTCAACATACCATTGAGTCCTATGTGCTTGGTGCATGGTTAATTAAAACAAACATGACTTCTGATAAATTACGACACCAAATGTTACCATTAATTGGAACAAAGGGGGGGGATTTCGATCACAAAATGGCTTGCTATGTGAATTTAAATCCAATCCGAATCATGTTGGTTCTTGTTGTTATTTTAAAGGTTTACAGCCCAATCGCTAATACTATTATGAAAAATACTAAATTTCCTCATCTTTTACCAATGTGGTTGTCCAAATTTTTGTGGTGAAAAGAATGCCTCTAACATTTTTCTATTTAGCCTACCCTGTAAAATCTTGGAGCTAAAAGCCTATTATGGGCAAGATTGTGCTCCAATTTGGCTGACAAACTTGTAAATTTAACCCAGTAGTTTTAAAGCCACCTTTTTCAGATTTGTGTGTTAAAAGGGTTATATCACGTCGATTGCGGCAGTGGTGATTAGAGGGTGTTACATGCAAGATGCCATGTAACATTTGCTCGGAGAGGTGAAAATTTGCCTGTGCATGCAGATTTTGTGTATTCAAGCCATTTTCTGAGAAAAACCCCAGTTTGCATGTAACTTGTATTCTAAATCGAACACTGGATTGCAGGGGTCCAAATCTTGAAACACAAACATTCCCATCTATTATGGCTGTATGATAAACTTAGCTCAAGCTATGTGAATTCTTTAATTTTCCTGTCTCACTAAGTCACAAATCATTCTAATTAAATGAAGAAAATATTATTTTTTACCAGTAGATACAAGTGTCATAAAAGGTTGATACCAAACAGCACAAGAACTCATTAACATTAAAAGCATTCTGGTGGTACGGTATTAACGGCCGAGTTCATTGCATGGGAGAAGTGACCGTGTCAAATATTTAATTCTACTCTTTTCCCCCTCTGCATTTGGCCTCAAAGTGTTGCAGAGTATCCAATCCAGTCAAAGTCTGCCATAATTACTTTTCTCTGCATCAAAACTACGCCCACATAGAAAGAACTGGTATTCGCAACACCCTATGAATTTGGAGGCACATTAATGAATAACCTTTTATAGGCTAAGGTATACCAAATTTAAGTGCTGGCAAAATAATTAACTTCATCCCTGCCCGCAGTCCTGCCAGACAGGCCATGCATGACAACCCACAACTCTGCATATTGACAGGCCTGTCAATGGAAATATGAGCATCGCAAGTTATGCCAAATGTACATTAGACACCTAGGCTATTCATAGCGACTATAAAAATGATCAATCTAGATTCTAAAAGACGAAAAGTTAAATCTCATGGTCTGTTTTTTATATTTAAAGGGGCATTTCGTGATCCACAAACCTCGTCCCGACTACCTAATTGAGATTTTTATATCATCTGAACGTTAGTCTTATTTAATTCTGGAATCAAATCTGAGACGTGGTCTGTTAAATGTTTGTGCGTTGACAAGCGTAGCACAGCTGCACTTTGACCTAGTAACAAGCGTCCTAATAGTTTGAGTATAATTTCTTGGCTTGGCGTACGCGAGCGTTGCTTGTTGCGAGAACTGCGTCTACGTGCAAACCAGTGGTGCGCTGTTTTGGCGGGCCGCGGGGCGTACCTACTAACTTGCCAAGAAATTATTACTCACATAGTAACGTAAATACTAGTGCGATTGACCAATTCAGCAAGGTCAATTGTACTTTTTGTTGCATGCTAGTGCTACGCTCAGTGCAAACACTCACTGCGATCGGCGCAGGGCGACGCGTCTCAGATTTGATTCCAGACATAATAGTAATCCATTTTCGGTCGTTGCTATAGAAATACGCAATTTTGTATTTTCTGTCCGTAAACGGAGAGTGCCAATGCAATGGGACTGTGGGAAACAAGCAAGCTCATAACACAAAAACGCAAGATAGGGATCAACCATTTTGTGAATAAGCTTTTCCCAGGGGGGGCCGGCCAAGATAGCGTCGTTTTGCCGTTCCCATAGGTTTAAGCACGTAATCACGAAAAAGTGACAAATATTATAAAGTCGAAATAGGTTTTTTAATATCAATATTTTTCCACTCAAAATCCGTTGGAGTTGAAGAATCAACTCCAGTGTAAGTATTTTTTTTTGCATGACTAACGGGTACAAACGGGGATCCATTTGAACGGCTGGTTTGAGCCTCATGTTCAATCGCAGGGGCACCGCTATTTATAGCTGCGGACCATGTACCAGGCCGGGGTACCAGGTAGCCTATGCACCACCGTGGAATGATTCGTTGACAGCAGTAGGCAATCCCTCTCATGTCCGGTCTTTTTAAAAACGATTTGATGATAGTTTTGCAGCACAAGTATGCACCACCGACTAAAGCAAGGCAATTTAGTGGGTCGCGGCCGGGGTCGCGGCTCCGTACTACGGGAATTCCCAATCGCCACTCACTGATCTATTTATAAACGCGCACAGTGACTTCAAATTCAGGTCACTGTGAGGCTCTTCCAATGACTCGTTCGGCAGTTTTGCGTATGAATGAAGCTTGGCCGCCACCGCCTGGCTTTCCTAAGGATATCTAGGGAACCACGAATAAAACAGGTGGGATCACGAAATGCACCACATAATTTGTATTTAATATTCTGAATCTGACCTTTTTGAAGTTCTTCATACCACACTTTTACAATTGTTTTCGCATGTTTTCGATGGTGAATTAACCACAAGGACATCGTCTGAATACTCTGCTGTGAGTTGTTCAGTCCAGCAAGCTTTTCCGTGAGTGCTTTCTCGGAAAACGAGCTCATTTTTGGAATAGTGTATCTCGACATGAAAAATGATAATTATGATTGACTTCTTCTTTCCAAATCCAATCCAATGTAAACATCAGCATGGGTGAAACGTGACCCTTGACCTGTTAATATGAGGAAAACTATTTACACACATAAAATAAATTCCAATTTAAATAGCTGCTTCAATTTATTATTATTCTAAAATAGATTTTTTTTGTTTATATTTATATATTTTAAAAAATTTCCACGAAAAAAGATGTTATGCGAAAAAAAAATAAAAGTTAAAAAACTTAAAAAATTACACAAAATATGAATGTGAGGCAGGGAATGAAGTCAAAGTGGAAACACATTTTGACCATCGATTTGTTGACGTTTTTGATTTGTTGTCCGTGTAAATTTTCATCCAAAACAAAGATAGAAAGAGTGCCATACGCTAACCAACCACAAATTCACCTATCGGAACTCACAGAAGAAAATGTTAAATTCATATGAAGAACAGATTTAGGTAGGTCTAATAATAACGTTATTCAGTCGTCACAAATTTTGTTTACTCAGTCGGGGGATAAATAAGCGTCAATCGGGCGATCGGCCAGATTGAGCGACTACGGCAAATTTCAAGGGATGAATTTAGTATTCTGCACCGCTTAAAAATTCGGCACCTTTACATGGCGGTTTATTCCTGTTAACGTTCCGAATTCAGTTAAGCCTGTTGGCAGAATACTAAATCTTTCAAAATTCAACAAGGCGGTAAAGGCAGCACACCTCTCACTTGTTTGCTTGTCCAGAGAGATTATCGATCAAATGCAGTCCCCCCCTCATCGATCGCTGACAGAATGTAATACTGTTGATTGCTTGTCATTGTTTGGCGACTTCCCTTGAGTTTTGTGCTATGTTATTATTTTGGTTGCTAAAAAAGTAAAAATTTGAGAGTGGTAAAAGCTCTTTAAACTTGAACATAAAAGTTTGAAAGTAAACAAATGTAAGGGAAAGTTAAAAAGACAATGTTCACTAAAAGATAAAGCTATACTAAAAGATGCCCGTCCCCCCGCTCCCACACCCCTCCTTTCTCTCATGCCCCCCCCACCTATTTCAATACCTACCCCGATCCATTATTTAACTAAGAAAATATCCCAGTTTTAGAATTAACCCTAACACGGCCGAGAGGCAATGACTGAGAGGCAACGAAAACGTAGGGGGTACCGGTTCGGTGGTGGGAAAATGCTTTTCGTTGCATCTCGGCCGTCAACAATATTTTTGGTCGCGCAAATACACTCATGGCTATCATTGCATCTGGGCCGTCTTACGGAAAATGACGGCTATGTTCCTCGTTGCATTTGGGCCGTCTTTACGGAAAATGACGCGACGTTCCTGTGCATTGGGCCGTCTTTACGGAAATGAGACGCGATGTTCAGTTGAATTTGGGCCGTCTTCGGGAAAATATTGACCCGATGTTTTTCGTTGCATCTGGGCCGGGTTCCCGGCAGGAAGATCGAACTGGCGCAATGCGTCTCATTGCATCTCGCCGGTTTCCCGGCAGACAGAAGATCAAAATTGGCGCAATGCGTCTCATGGCATCTGGGAGTCTTTCGTAAAATGACGCGAGTGTTTTCGTTGCATTCTGGGCCCGTCCTTCCGGGGAAGGAAATACGCGATTGTTTTTCGTGCATCTGGGACGTCTTCCGCCGAACAATGACGGGAAAATGACGCGTTGCTTTTCATTGGGCATTGGGCCGTTTTACGCGAAAATGACGGGGAAAATGACGCGTTGCTTTTCATTGCATTTTGGCGTTTACCGGCTAGATATTGCAAACAAAGTAGAGCAAGTCAGATTCATACAAAAAATATTTTGCATGAACCCATTTGCTTCCTTTTCAAGTTCAAACCTGCCATGGCCTGCCACGTTTATTTAAAAAAAAACAAGTCAGCCTGCCGTTGGGCACTGCACGTCGTTGTTAAAAAAAGCGACACAAACCGGCCAAAACTTGAGGTACATTCGTTGCCAAGCCTTACGGCCTATGCTTAGCAACACATTTTAGCAAAGAATACCCTCAATTTTGGCCGGTTTTGTTGCTTTTTATAACAACGACGTGGGCAGGGCCACGGCAGGCTGGACTGTATTTTTTTTAAAAAATAAAACGTGGCCGGGCAGGCAGGCAAAACTGTTGTTTCTTTTTTACCATGGTGAAGAACTCCTCGTGACTCCTCGTAAGATAAACAAACCCCAGGAAA
>JAMKCH010044992.1:0-16782 GCA_023653785.1 Ophioderma brevispina | reverse complement strand
AGTGATGTTTTGTGGTATTTAAAAAAAATACAAATATTTTCCTATTGTTACAAAAGTGTATTATTCCTATTGCCTCTGCCAGATTTTCCCCCTTCGAAATTCTCTAAATGCATACAAAGACTTATTTAGTAAGCATTTCTCTGCATTAGTGTTGTGTATTGCTCTGCATTAGTGCTGTAAAAAATCACATCACAGTCCTTAACCAGTTTTTTAGAATATATAGAAATAGATTTAAATTCTTGTCTTTCAAATCTACGGGCACCATCATTGTGCATTGCAGCCAGCAAAGACTTTTATCAAGGGCCTATCTGATCATGATTTGATAATCCAGGTCGCTCACATGCCAAGCAATATATGTCCTTATTTGATACTTTAAAGGAGACCTGTATCACGAATAACTTAAACAATATACACTATAAAAAACAATTATTCGACAACAATTCAAGCAATTTCACTCTCTCCATATCGAGAGAGTGAAATAATCTTGAATGTTATATTTCATTCTTTGAAAAAAGTTGAGTGAAGTCCACTCCTCTTCACTCTTCTGTTCTCAGAACACTCAGTACAGATTTCCACTCTTCAGATTTTGTTTTCACTCTTGAGAATTTAGCTTCAAGAGTGAAATACTTCTGAGAAACAAAGGTGAAAGTACTAAAATTATGGAGGGGGTTCATGGGAAAACAAATATAACTAACAATAAAAACCAATTGAAGTTTGCGCTAGTGTACACAAACAGAAACTTCCATTCCTTTCCGTTCTCGAACAGCAGCCGTAAAAAAATTTTGCGACCGTGAACAAATTGGGTAATAACGGTTATAATAGGTGAACAAACGTGCATTTTTAAGTGCCGTTAAACAGTTTGTATTTGCTCCAAAACTCAATCAGTTATAGCTAGTATGACGTTTGATTGAACAAACTAGTGGCCATCATTGATTTCAACTGGGGGATATAATCAGCATTTTAATGTTACTCCTTTCGTTTTCATTGGGAGGGGTCAAAAATGACCCCATCGTGGAAATATATTGTATGCCATTTTATGGGACTATATTGAGCCGAGTTAAATGCTGCTGGAAGGGTTGTGAATGATCTAAAAGCACAAACGGCATGCCTGTGACCATGAAACAAGTTGCTCCCCCCCCCCCGTGGTCCGCATGAAAAAGTCGCAAAAATTACTCAAACTGAAAACTGAGACGACGTAGCAATGTTTGTAGTCGGAGATGATAGAGAGTTATTGCCATCTTAAAAGAGCACCTATTAAAGATATCAGAATTATTGAAATGTTGTAATTTAGATTTCTTCAATGACAATGCGGACCGTAGTGCGCAGTGGAGTTGCCCTACCTGACTCGGGGGGGGGGGGGGGGGGGGGGTGGGGGTATTTTGGGGGGGGTGCGGGAATTCGAAAGTGGACCTTTTAGAAAAAAGTGGGATTTTTGGTAAAAGTTAACTTAACCCTAAAATGTCTTTTGATCTTTTTTACTCATTTTATCACAAAAAGTGACTTTTGTGTCAAAATTCGCTAGATTTGGACCTTTTTTATCAAAATTTAGTTTTTTTCTTTTTTGGACCTTTTATCAAAAAATCAGCAAAAAGTGGACCTTTTCTCCCCTTTTGTGAATTTGGGGGATCGACCGCACCCCCCGCAACTCCCCCCTGCTTACTGGCCTGGGTGATTTAATGTACGAGGGTGGGGTTCCTAGGGAGCCTCCCGTAGGTCTTGTTTTGCCATTTTGAAGCTTAAAAATTTAGGTTCAGAGCACAAATTCCCCCTTTTTTTTATTTTTTGCTTTTTTTAAGTTTTTTATTTTTTTCACCTTTTTTCCTCTTCTCTCCCTTGCCCATTCTCTTCTTCACTATTTCTCTCTTTCTCTCTTCTTTCCCCTATTTCTCCTTGTTCCCACAAATCATTTTTTCTTTCATTATTTTCTCTCTTCTTTTAATAATGTTCTTCCCTTTTTGGCTCCCCTCTCGATTTATTGTGTGTGTGTGTGGTGGGGGGGGCTGCTTGCCCCTGCCCCTCCTCCATTGGCCAAGCCAATGGTGCGGCGTAAAAAATTGGTATGTAGCGACTTTTTACATTTGAGCCACAAAAGGTTGCCCAACTTTTAGGGGTCCTGAAAGTTTTTAGCCTATGCTTCATGGGAACGGCCTGTAGTTAGTGTATTTACCTATTTAAAATATCCTTCACATTTTATTATACCCTTGCCATTAGGCCCCTACACATGAAAAATACACGGTAGAAGTCGCTATTCCCATCACAGCGAAGCCGTCTTAAGTTCAGTTTTTTTTAGTGACTTTTTCATCCTCCAGGGGGGGTCTTCAATTTTGCTGTTTTGCCTTTAATTTTAAGCGACTTTTGCATTTAAGCCACAAAAGGGGGGCCCAACTTTTAGCGGGGTCATGAAAGTTTTAGCCTTCTTCATTCATGGGAACTGGCAGTAGTTGTGTATTTACATTATTATTTAAAGATCCTTCATCGGCTTTTACCCTTGCCATTAGGCCTACAAAATGAAAAATTACACGGTAGAAGTCGCTATTATGTTCCCCAACCACACGAAATGCCGTCTACAGTTCAGGTTATTTTGAGTGACGTTGTTCACATCCATAACCAGGGGGGGACTCATTTTTGCCTGTTTCATGGTCACAAGCATGTAGTTAGTGGCATTTAGATCATTTAAAGACCATTCAACACATCATTAAGCTTTTTTGCGTGAAGGGCTTTAAACTTAACTTAACTTAAGGTCCCCTATAAAATGAATGGAAAACAATATATTTTCACTTTACATGGGCCATTTTGAAAACCCCCCCCCACGAAAACGAAAGGAGTAACATTAAAATGCTGATTATATCCCAGTTGAAATCAAATGGTCAACAATTCGTGCAAATACAAACCGATCCATAACTGATTGGAGTTGTGGAGCAAATACACTGTTATAACAGCACTTCACAATGCACACGTTTTTTCACTCTAATAGGCCTATATTACACACATTTTGTTCAAGTCACAAATTTTGACGGGCTGCCAGTTTGAGAACGGAAAGGACAATGATTTTTCTTTTTGTGACCTAGCTACCCTTAGCTACCCCAAAAAATATCTCTGAGGAGAGTTAGAGCAAAATCCAAGGTGTTAGGTGAACTCCCTTCCTGTTTTGGCTGAAAACCTTGGATTCATTCATAATTGTATAGTGTGCGATATGTGAAATCAGTTTTTGACAATTTCTTAAAACCGTGGACCTTTTGGATATAAAAATATATTACTGACTCCCCCATAATGTGGCCATTCCGCACATTTGAGTGGTCTCTCAACCGTCTAGGTCCAACGGTTCTGTAGATACAGTCATTATACTGTCTCTCAAAAGTGGCGTGACCCCCAAAAAAGGGGCGTTGCCATTTCGGCATTTTTCGCGGCTTCAGTGGGAATTATTTCCAACTCAAATATTGTTCCTAACCTCAATTAATAGTTCCTGAAGGGTTTAGCTCTGGACATATTTGCATACAAAAACACCATGAGCTACTAAAGAATGTATTGGGTAGTATTTGTGAAATTCGATAGTACGGACGGCACAGTCAGGCTCATAACCCTTCACAGTTCACACATGCTTCATAATGTGTATTTCCTATGGCATGTGTGACCCAAACGTGCCGGCCGTATCGTTATAACATGTTATAACCTAGTTGCAATTTTTAAATTGCACATGGTCAGGTTAATTGTTTTTTTCTATGAAAAAGCCACTCGATCATGTGGTCAATAATTATTTTAATAGTGTATATGTTTAATATTATTCGTTTTAGCAGGTTCTCCTTTAACACTCCATTTTCAAAGCCTTCTTTAGTCTAAGACACCTCGTTGGTTTGCTTACCCGTACCTCTACACAGGTTGCTTCATATCATCACGTTCCTGCGTCGCAAATCCTGCTGCAGTCGGATTTCGTCTTGGCGTCTCCTCATGGCTTCCTCTTGCTGGCGAACGGATCATCTGGCTCCTCCCTCGCCCTCTGCTCTGAACGCTGGCGCTGCATCTCTTGACGTCTGCGTGAACAAAAAAGTACAACCGCTGATTCCAGATTCTACTGACGGTAGAAACGTGATCACATTGATGTTGGAAAATTTGATAAGGCCCATCACACTGATTTTTAGTTCTCTTGTTAGAAATTTTAAAATTTACGACGATTGAGAATTCATTATTTTTGTCAGTTCCATTATCGTCCTTTCAATTGTACAATAACAATAATACTATTTTGGAGGCGATGTGAATTAAGGGCAATACTTCCTGTTACATGCGAATGCATGGGAGGTTGCCCGACGTAAATGTATCAAAAGTACATCTAATTCTGAAAGAAAAAAAACCCTGCCTAGTCCCTCCCCCTCCTATCTCCAAGACAAAAAAAAAATAGCTGTAGCTGACCACCACTGGTCAAATCATTGGGCCTTGCAACTGATGAATTTTTATGTGACCCCTCCATAAAAATGATATCCACATACCCCTAATCCACAAAAAGATACTTCCGCAGTTTACACACACTATCCACAATAATTTATACAGATCAGAAACAAGGTTGATTCAGAAGTAACAGGCAAACTCTGTTTACTTGATGCGTAACATAGTGTCGCCACCGAATGTCGGATCACTAACATGCGATGAATTCAACTACAATGTATGTCTACAATATGAACCCTCACCGCCCCCCCCAGACTCCCCGGCCCGTCCCCTCCCAGACTCCCGCGCCCGTCCTCTCCCCGACTCGACTTCCCGCCCGTACCTCTCCTACAGACCACGCCCTACCCCACCATGCCCACCCACCATCACCCTCCACCCTCCCAGAGAGACCCCACCCTCCACCATCCCATAGATCCCCCACCACCCACGCTTCCCCTAAGCCCGGCCCCCCCCCTAGCCTTCCCGCTTCCCGCTTTCATCTACTTTCCCCCTTTTCAGCTATGAGCAATTATGCATAATTAGATCAATTGCATCAAGAAATGCCCCTTTAATTGGCCCCAAGCACTGAATTCAATTATCGATGGCAGAGTGGTCTTTCACATAGCGAGGAATTTTTGGTAAATCTGATGTATACCGTCTCACTTAGAAAACTGTGGGACTTTCGCGTCCCGTATCGATTGAGGGCTGCTCATTAAATGACGGGGTTGCGTGACGTCAGAATATTTGAGAAACAAGAAACAGCCAGGTTGTGTGAATATGTTGTAAATTTTATTTACATCTGTAGAAGCTGCAAAAAATTCCACACATGCGGGCAATCGTTAAGATAGGGTGTAGCAATAAACATTCTATATCATTGACGGCTACTTTTTCACCGTCAAAATCGGAATTTGAGTTTAGGCGTCAGAGGATTTACTGCAATCGTTCGTATCCGCAACTTTTTCCTCTTCTCATCTTGGCCTACAGTTTGGCGTGTAATATTTCGAACTTATTCCTTCTAATCATCTTTCAAAACATTTTATCATAAGCCGCCATTTTTATGGCAAGTCACTGAAAGGTTTAACCCCTCTATACTCGTACCATATTTGACGTGCTCGTTGTAATACCCTTGTGGCGTTTTCGATTATGCATAGATTCAACCCTATTCGAAATGTCTGTTTTACTGCATGCCGCCCTGGTTAAAGAAGCCCGATCGGGAGATGTCTTGGACACACGGCACGCTATATACTGCTCATTACGCTTGTATTCTTTGAGCCTGAGCCCCCGCCCTCGATTTAATAACTAACAAACATTGCGGAAAGTGCATGTGTTTTCAAGGACTGAAGGATTTAGCGGATCAGTAAACGAAATTTCACATAGCTTCAATGGCAAAGTTTTTTCATCTTGCGTCTGAGGCAATTATGCATATTTAATTAGCTCTTTGCACACCTGAGCTGCATATATCGCACACTTCAAATGGCAAAGATGCCCACCATGATAGGCTTTTCATGAATTGAAACCACCTTTGCATATCCGTCAAAACATTTCAAAAATAGAGATAGCCGATTTTTTTCATATTAATCAGCTTCATTTTTCACTATGTAATGTGCCCAAAATATGCCCAAAATCTTATCAGGTCGAGAACTCAACCTGCTTCCTTCCACGCAAGTGCATCATATGCCTTAACAGAACCTCTAGATTACCCTGTATACAAGGCTTGTGGGAAAATTTTCTTAAATTATGCAAATTAGAATACTTTTATCACATTTTATGCCCAAAATTAGGCCGAGAACTCAACCTGCTTCTTTTTCCACCAAGTTATATCGTATCCCTTACGAACTCCAGATAATCGTACCCATATCTCAAAATGCCCAATTTTTCAGGGTTAACCTTTTTATCACGGACTTACGGGCAGAGCCCATTTTAAACGCATTGCAAGAAAAGTATTTCCGTTGGATCACCGCTTACGAGTATAAAAAGTACTTTCAAAGAGGAAATTCGGTGGACATTATCGGTATGGACTTCCATGTACCTGAAATCTGATATTGATCATCTTTCTTGAATATCTGTCCCGAGTTGGTAATCGGTCATGGTGAATAAAACTGATTATGGTGGTACTGGTAGTCAGTGAGCAGCGATTTCCTAAAATTCATTTTAACATGCACCGGTGCGTGGCAACAACAATTTTACATGCACAACTCAATGTTGCATGCATACATTAATAAAATTTAACTCAGTTGTACTGCTATGTCATTCATATACAGTCAGGGATTGCCATTTGTCTGCATACCCTGGATGCCTTTTTTGAAATTAGCTACTTATGGAAGCACTAAATTTCACCATCAGAGTGGGTTTGGGGGTCCAAACATTTTTAAACTGGAGTGCGGTAAACCACATGTCCGTGTGACTATGTGAAATTGAAAACCTCAAAAATTTCCCTACTGATTAACGGAGATCAAAAAGTGTCTGATAACAAACCTTAATTTTAAAAGCCCAAGTTTGTCTCAGCCGACTTCTTTCCGTACCTGCCAGATATCCATCAAAACTTCATAAAACTATCTTTTATGTTTGCCGATGAACTGGGTTACTAATCAAAAAAATTATTTACTGGCCATCCACATTTCCATATAATACAGCTTAAACAATGGCAAACATAAGCACGGTCAAATGACCTTTCTGAAACGCATTCATGAAAAACTAAGGAGTCTAAAATTCAGGAATGATAAAGAGTCCAAAATGCCGACCGGGACATAAAGTGTTAAGTGATGTGAACTTCGAAAAATACAAAACCCCATAATTCGTTAGTAGAAATATGTTTGTCTGTTGATCCGTTGCCATTTCGAATTGTTTCTCACAGTGGAAATGTTTGGAACTTTGGATGCAAAGGGAGAAAGGCAACCCTCTAAAGAAAATATTCTAAAATGCGCCTTGTAACCTATTATTATTTAGTACCACTGTCTTGGGCAAGGTCATTCTGTTTGCTGTTCTTCTTGACTTTTTGCAGTGTTTAGTTTGCATTACAAAAGACTGATTTTTATCAATATATGCGATATTGAGTGACAAGACCAGATATGGCCTTTGGATTGAAGGTTAATAAACTTAAAAAGGTACACTCCCCAACTGCCCCGTCATTAATGGCGTGAGTACACTTTGATCATGACATGGGCTATTGCCAATTTAATCACGTTTGGACCGCTGTTTTCTGGCTTGGACCCCTTGTTTTTCTGGTTTGGACACCTTGTTTTCAGACTAAACGTGGGGTTAAGGGGTCCAATTAAATTCCAATGGGACCCCTTTTACCATGACGCGCTATACCCCTGTTCATACAATATCATCACAAATATAACTAGAACACCTTCTATGTATTATTTTGTGTCCCAGGAGCTAAAATTGACTATGGTTCTGCCCTACATGCACAGTGTGCATGGTAGGCTTTCAGAGTACATGCACAGAAGAAAATCCACATGTATCTGTGCTGTGTGCACCAAATAAACGACAATTTATTAAATGGTTTTCATTCCATGAAACCTTGACTCGTTCGAGAGAATTCATCATAGAGTAGGCCTACAGTATTTTCATCACAAGTTAGTATGAGGCATCGTAAGGCAGGTAATAGTTCTATATTTTATCCATTTTTGCCCGTGAGTGCCTGGCAACCTGAGAAAACTAATGATTCAATAGGCGTCGGAAGATGCATTTTGTTCAGTATTGAACAAGATAGCATTTATGGGAAACATGGAGGGTTGCTGTTGTGCATTGATATCTGAGCAAAACTCCAATCTACGATACGGACATCTATAGTGTTGGTCCATGTTCTAACTACATTTTACTTGTAGATTGCTATCTCAACCCAACAAGAACCTTCTCAAAGTTTTCTTGTCATTTGAATGCTCCCTGTAATCATAATCGAAATATCTGCAATATCCTTGCAGCCTGCAGGTTTAACAGACCTTTTAACTGAAACTGCCACTTTTTTGTTCTAGGCCTGATCTGAAAACATTCTAAACACAAGCAGAGGGTGTTTGGAATCAATGACGCATCTAGCAGTGTTCCTATAGTGTAATGTACTAAACACATGTCAGTACTAGGGACAAAAAGTGTCTCAAAAGTTAGAACCACCCAAGGCTATTCATAATCATGCTAAGGCTTTGTGCGCTAAAATGAGCATGAAGTCGGGGTTTTTATGTGTTAAAGTAGGATTTTTATGGGATCACAGACCATATTGAGGTGAAATTTCCAAACTGGTGCATTGTGGGATTGACTCAAAACACCCTATGAAACAAAAGTATTGTTCATTATTGATCACAAATTGACCACACTAAACATGTTTCCTAACTACTTCACTAGAAAGCCTATTTTAGATGACTGTAAATGCATCCCGTGAATGTGAATTCCCTCACCTTGTATTGACAATGCTCGATGTAATTATTAGCATAAACATAAAATATTCAAAATAAAATCCCACACTGACCATGCCCTACAAAAGGACCAATTATTAATTAACTTGATAGATGACCCGTCACCCCGACTTCCAAGTATGGGCAGTTATTTATACCCACTGAAATTGAGCCTGACAGTAGGCACACTCATTGACCATGTCATTATTGATTTGAGCCAATTAGAGAGGAAAAAACTTTCTATTGACAAATGCATTATGTATAAGATTTGATCCGGCAGCGAGACGGCACAAGAGCCTAAAAATCAAGTGTGCAGGGGCCTAACGGCAAACTCAAAATTTCACAGTGCGTAATTATGTCCATGCCTAGCATATGACCCCTAGAGGCCTTGACGGAAGGTCAACTTTTGGCTCTACATAAAGACACAATACAATGCCCCCTTCATATGCTGATTCTTCCTGGTCTCTTCAAAGAATACTTCCAGCATGGAGTGTGAGCTCCCTTTCGATCAGTACTAAAGTGTGTTCACTATGAAGGATTAAACACTTGAGAAAGTACATGGAGATAACACTAGGAAAGACCATGGTCATAATGTAACCCTATAGTGTTATCCTGAAGTATAGTGCAATTTTGCAAACTTGGAGCATCTCCTGATAAAATGAGTGGAATATAGTGGCAAAGGAATAGGGTATGTACCACCTTACACTGAACACGGTATAAAATTCATTCACTCTTACAAGGCGTCATACCACAAAATACCACACTAAACATCACAGGTTTACCACAGAAGTTACCGGGCCACATTCAAATGTGGTATGTTGTGGTCTATGGGAGAGGTCAGGCCTGGAAAGTGTGGTTCATGGTAGATTCTCACAAAATATGGCCGGCCATGTTAGAGTAACAGCAGCTATCTAGACAAACTACAGTACTATGGTCTACCACCCCACCAAGTTCAAGGTTTAGCACACCTTGATGGATTCTGGGATTGCTTCAAATGCAAATTAGCTCAATTAATATTTATCAAGAAAATCTAGATGAAACTATACAGCACTAGAAGTTACGGTCTACCACGCCTACACCTGATGTTCAGTTTAAACATTTGAAGGACAGTGGATTTATGACCATTTAATAACCGACATGCCGGCATGCTTCATCCAACAGTATAAACGCAACTCCCACTCTTGCGGGGGACAGTGGTATGCAAATCAAGAAGTCATTCAAACTAATTAAGTACTATCCAATGACCGCATGCCAAATTCTTTTTGTGATTCTTCCAAACGCTGAAGCTCCTCCTGACGACGAAGTAAGTCTGTAAGCAAAGAAGAGGAAAGTCATTACAGATCTTGTAATGCATCACAGACCAAGTCTTGGGGCAGCGATTCTTGAAGTGAAGTTTTCATCGGTACAAGATCAGCAGCTCATTAGCTTGGTTATAAAGCAGTGCGAGTCATATGATTTTACATAGCAAGGGGATCAAGAGCAGTCAATTCTTTGGATTTGTCCCGTATAATTGATTACTTATCATACCAGAACCAACCACTATAGTCGCAGTAACAATTGTTGAACTAAGACGTAGCAGTACCGGCTGGGTGCGACCAGTACCGGGCGTATCGCGTACCTATTTTAATCGTTGGTCATGTCCGCGCTGTCTAAAGCAGTGCGACCCTCACGCACACACGCCAGCAGATTGTTGAATCAGTTCAAACAATTAGTACTCAGACTTATGTTTCTTGTGACATGCATTTTTTGGGGGGGATGGAAATTAAAAACAGCTCTGATAGAATAAAAAAATAAAATTAAATGGGATGGGTAAAAATGAAATGCGGCACTCAGGTTTTTTCACAAAAGATGACACAATGCACAAAGGTAGACAAAAAAAAAGCAAGTTTAGTTTGTATTTTAACTCGCGAAACCGGGGGGGGGTAAACGACCACATGGGTCAATAGCCGAAACCCCTTTCCACGCAAACCTACACTTCCAGGTACATTTCCTGATCCAGCATCACCTTTATATGTATGGGTCCATAGATGGCCTAAAGAAAGGTATTTCAAATCGAATAGATTTGGATTGCATTTCGATGGTATGATCTCATCACGATGTCCCATAAACCACTGTCCATATTTTGTCAGTTTACAGACAGAAAAAACAATGAATTTCTTTTACATGTAGACAGATCCAAATTTGCACCAAGATTAGGCACACATTAGTCCAATGGCATCAGAACTAATCTTTTTAGGTTGAATGGGCATTTCATGATCGACAGCCCCTCGTCCCTCCTGACTTACCTCAAAAAAGTTGATTCTTATATCATCTGACCCGTCGCCTTGGTAATATCCAGGGCGTATGTAAGCTTACGTACTGAATTCCGGTCCGTATCTTTAAGAAATTCACAATTTTGTATTTTACTGTCCTAAACGGACAGAAATTACAGCCATTGGCCTATGGGACCGTGGGACCAGCATTGCAGCATAACAAAACCTGCAATAATCGAATCAACTCAAAATTTGTGAATAAGCTTTTTCTCAAGGATATCTAGTGAACAAAGTATAAACGTGCTGGAATCTACGAAATGCACCTTTATTAATTTTGTGAAATGTGGCCGTTTAAACCAGGCTTTGACATAAAAAATATCAAAGGGTCTATGGGACCCTCAACTTCGGAAATTTACTAGTCCTCACTCATTTTCAAGGGTCCCGTAACAGGTAAGCAGTTGGGAATCTGGAGTTGATCAATTTTTTATGAGTCAACAGGACCCTTAAGGTAAACAAGTTAAGCGTCCTCGTCTCATTTCATTGGTATTTGAAGCGCGAGTGCTTAGTTTCGAACGCCGGTTAAAATCCTGTTAAACTCAACCCCTCTCTCACCTTGTCTCATCATCATTGCTTGGTGCTCTGTTTGCTATCGTCCATCTCATCGTCGAGCTTGTGTGCATTGGTCCTCCAGCTTCCTCTCCATTTTGCTCCTTCTGCATCTCTCCTGTTCTTCAACTGCTCCAGCGCCTGCCCCACTCCTATCTAACGAACCAGGTGCTGTCCAAAATCTGGGTGGCATCTCACGCTCTCGGTGGAATTGTGCATTCTTTTGGATGTTTTCACAATCTCTTGCTGGCCATCTTCCTCATCTTTCTGTTCGAGAGGTTCGACAGCGAGAGGTGTCGGCAGTCCTTGCGAAAATTACCAAACAAGTAAGGAATTTACAATTTATCTTTTTATCATCTTTTATAATATTAAATATTACGAGTCTATTACCCAATAATCATGTACGCAGGCAAAATTTACCCCTGCTATAGAAGCATCTTGAGTAACCCCAATTGTCTGACCGCAATCAAATTACCTTCGTTGCTTGGGCCGGCCCATGGGGAATAAAGTTTTTACACTGGCTGCTCATTGCTGGTGGGACGCGTTCCCCTCAGGACACCATTGCTGCTTAAGCTTGTGGGCAGCTTTCCCTCAGGACATTCTTTAAAGGACTGCTAACTATTACTGGTTAGACGTGGTTGGATTTTGGAAGTATAGAGCGGCCATGTTACACCATCCTATCGTTTCCACATTTTCCCAAATTACTTCCAGGTTTTCCTGAACGTCGATTGTACGTTGGACCTTCGGAATTTGCCCAGGTTCGCAAGGTCAACGTAGTGGCCGAACAAGTACCCTTTAACTAAGCGGTATTAACCAAATGTGAACAATGGGCCATTAGTACTTTTGCTGTAGCTATTCGATGAATAGTGTACTATTATCAACTTGTTGGGGTCACATGCCGAAAAATGCAAAAAATACCCGTCGATACGGCCGGCCGCGCATGTTGATCAATGCCGCTGTTTTTCGTTTGCTATTTGGGATTACATTGTCATAAATTTGCATTAGAATTTTGCGCATAATGGGTACCTACTGCATGCTATCCCTGCTTGTAGCTCTCAATTCCACCACTTAAGCTCCTAACAGATCATGATAACATGAAAGGTGCTACGGTAATTGGCAGACTGTCGCGTCGGTACGTCACTGGAGCGTCATGTCTTCAACATGTTGACTTAGGTTGGCAAGTTTGGTTCACAATGCAACCTGGGTAGGATACAGATGAAATCAGTTTTTAGTTCTAATTTAGTAATCGGAGATAGGTGCTGAATAAGTTGAGAGCGGTTACCCATTAATCTGTGACATCTGGTAAGTTTCAACATATTGTTACCGAAAGTTTAGATGTAGTTCGAGCATTTAGCGTTATCTGCAACATCGTATACTGCCCGTATCCCTGGTTGTTAGACCGGGAGCTACAAAACCCTGGGATGCGGAACTGAATCTAAGTAACTGGGTGAACCCGGAAGTACCGCTAGTGAAAAAAAACTATTGACGCGCAAACCAGTGCAGGCCGCTTTCACCTCAGGAGACCCTGCTGCAACTCTGGTGAAACTTCAAAAAATTCCACATTTTCGCTGGAGTGTAAATGCACACAGGCAGTGTAACAATCATGGGACGCTTATCGTGGTCATGTTCCGTAACATTTTTTGAAAAGGTTTTCGCCGGTTGGGTGGGACATCTAAACGACTACAGATGTTTTGCTGTTAAGTGTCGGTGGGATGGGACACACTCCGGGTGGAATGTGTCGTGTTAGGGTTAACATGGCTACAAAACTTGGACAAGTGCTGAAAAATTGTAGCATTGTAAAAAAAATGAACGATCTTAATACTGTAACAAAGACCATGTCTGAAATATACCATTTGACAATTTGCTCTTAACTTGGGGGTTACGACGGTGAACAACGAGAAGGTTCAGCAATGGAATCATATCCTCTTAATTGGCACATACTTCGGGTTATGTACTTCGAAATGATGCCAAAAAAAATTTGCCAGAAATGGTCAATCAAGTTTTTTTGGCCCGTACCATGGGGCTTTTGTTTAGAACTATTATAATAATATCACTTTAATTCTTGGAATTCACTTTGATTGAAACCTGAATATTGTTGTTCTTTTTGCTTACTGTGAGTAGGGATTGAATTTAGATTCTGCCACCACTTAAAAAGTCGGCACCTTTAAAATGCGGGTGATCCGTTTAACGTTGCCGAATTCGTGCTTGCGGGCAGAAACTAAATTCTTTCCCTGTGGTACGCCACAAATGCCAAAATTTTTAATGCTTTTCATTCCATTGCTACATCACTTTAAAAAAGGCACAAATTACGCTGACATCAGGGGAAAGGCCTTCCTCGATTCTTGTTAAAGCTTTTGTGCACCAGGCTCCTGGCAAACTCTATGTGATACCATCTTCAGTTGGTCGGCCCCGGGGTAGTCTCACGACAATCGCCCTCTCAACGACGCCAAACTGTGAGAAAGCTTCTGCTAAAAGTTCATTTGAACAAGACTGTGGGAATGTTCTTCACCCTCAAGGCAGCTCCATGTGTGGCAAACCGCCACCCTCCGGGCCCTTCCTTTGCGTACGCTGCCATCTAGTTCTGCTTGTGCAAATTCAGCATTGAAACGAGTGTCCTTGTTAAAACAAAAAATGTGAGTGAACGAAAGCTATAATGCTGGGGGCAATCTTTTCATCCAAATCTTTTTAAACATAAACATAGGCACTTCCCCAGTGGAAATTTATTATATTGTAGAGGGGGTCAACTTGCAGCACGTAACATTTGGAATTTTCCAAAATCTGACGCTACGTTTGGCGGAGAGGATATTCCAATTTTAGTACTCGTTACATTGAAGCAAGTGGGGAGAGAGACCATTGTTTTGTCCAAAAGGTCAATCTTTTATTTTTCGTATTGGCACATCCAAATAGATCTTTATACATAACAAATTATATCTTAAAAAACTATAAGAAGATAACAGACTAGACAATGTAGTATCTTCCTGATATAAGCAGCTTTACATATATAATATAAAAAAGAAACATATCTTAATATGAACTAATTTGCATAGGAAATGATTGAAGACACTATCAGTGATTTGAAAATTGAAATTGCAGGATTAGCTTACCAACATAAGAAATAAAGTCTGTAGAATGCTCATAGTTACCTTTCCAACTGAAGAATGAACAGAAAAGAAGAAAAACGGCAGTGTTCCAAGATACGATCCCCATTCAATTACGGGTTGTAGTAGTGTCCGAACGGACAGTTATGACTTAAATTTCCGATTTTGTCCCTTATTAGGTTGCTTCTTGGTCCTTCTCATTTGCAGGTATGTTAAGATACCTGTACTTGTTACTACATGCCAAAAGGTCTGCTTTTGCTGATTTTTTCGATTTTCTGCCATTTTGGCATAATCAACTGATAGTGTCTTTAAACCAGAGCATCATGATGCAGTAGCCATAATATGATGCCATTCAAAGACAACCACATCCTTTAAAGACCTTTATATATTATTATCAGACGTTAGTGTGTATATTGGAATTGGTCCTACTGTTGAAAATCCAAAAAATGGCCGCCGAACAGTAAGTGTGCACGTATTGGGGGTAGGTACTGCCTTTTGCATGTGAAAAACTTTGGACTTCTGTTAACGGTTTTGGATAGAGGAAGCGGTGTTTTGAGCTATACTTGGGATTTATGTGAAGTCTTCTACCAGGCCGAAGGCTTGTTTTGTTTTTTTGTGAAGGACAAAGGTTGGAATTTTGGACGATTTGTGAGGCAAGTGTTTCAAGAATGAAGTAACAATCCGAGACTTGCCCATGTGGAATAATCCTGTTCCTAAATGGGGGGTATCAATATTGCGAACACCTAATGAGTGTGCTCGGAGAGAGAGTGTGAATAAAATATAACTATTGGGAATCTGAAGACATTTGGGGATGATTTACAACACAGAAATTGTGGAATGTATTGCTGAGATATAAGTTGGTTTTTTTAATTGGACCGAATGTTACCTTTGTTTGCAAGATGGTTTTCAACTTGCCTTGTGGACTAAGAATGTGGAAGATCAAGGAATCAAATCCACTACCCCATAATACATTGTGTCAATTATCCAAACTAATGCTGGTAATATAGTGTAACATCACAATTTGTACATGCACTCTGAGGTCTCATCTATTGTGTTATGGGAAATTATGGTGAAATCTCTAATCTCATAAAGTTACCACCTAATTTGTGGTGCTTATGCTTTGCAGAACAATCAGTCATGAAATCCAATATACCATGATACATTGTGTGAAATGTGTGAAATTAATCCAGTACTAAAAAGCGGTTGCCCGCGCTTCGCGGGGCAACCGCTAGATGATTGAATGGGAGCGGTCACTAAACCGGTTGATCAGTCTTCTATTATGTAAATATAAATTGTTCTCCAAGTTTTCTCCATTTCTCCCCAACATTGGCAACAATCACCTTATTTTTGGGTAATCTGACTGCCTTTCACCCAATACCCTTTTGGCACATTCTCTATCAGCGATGCCCCAAGCCCAAACTTTCACCCAAGGACCCGCTTTTTAAAAAGTTTAGCAAATTTCCACAAAAAAATCACCCTTATTTATGGGCATTGGGCTGCCTTTCACCAAAACCCTTTTTTTTGGCACTTTTGTCGCTGAATGCCCAAGCTTTGAAAGCAGCAGCCTCAAACCCTATTTCATACGGTGAAATTAAATCTTTTTTAGTGCGCTTCGCGCAAATTCAAACAAATTAAATATCCTTGAAAGACTATTTTCAGAACTGAAATTAAACGTGATTATACAAAATGGTGTGTACATTGTGTCCGGGGGTCGGGGGGGAACTTACATATGAAATGGAGTTGGGTGTAAGGCTCGCGCTTCCAAACCCCTGGTGGCATTGGGTGACAGAGGACTGAAACTAGGGTGTCTAACAGCCAATTGGCCCCAAAATAGGGGCTTTCAGAGTGATAAATTGGCAACATTTTCGAAAAAATGGGGGTCTTTGGGTAAGATTTTTGCGAAATTTTCTACAAAAAAATGAAGGTTTTTGGGTGAAAAATTTTCAAAATTTTCTCCCAACTAATAGGGGCCTTTGGGTTACAGTGTATAAAATTTTTTCCAAAATATTGGGTCTT